>OMKK01042872.1:0-18260 GCA_900302305.1 Polymixia japonica | reverse complement strand
ACTGCTTATGGTTTTAATATGATCAGCCATTGTCATTACTTTCAATTATTCTTACCATATTATTATCAATATCCAAATTCTCTGCTGCTATCTATCTATCTATCTATCTATCTATCTATCTATCTATCTATCTATCTATCTATCTATCTATCTGTCTGTCTGTCTGTCTGTCTGTCTGTCTGTCTGTCTGTCTGTCTGTCTATCTATCTACTATATGTAGCACATCCAGGGGGCAATGCCTAATTTAAGATGTTTTTATTTGACAATGCAGTTTGCAAATTCTGTTTCTTCTGCTTCTGCTTCTGTTTCTCTTTGGTGGCTCCGTTGCTCTGTTTCTCTCTACTTTCCTACTGTCTAAATGAAAAATAACAAGACTAGGTCAAAACCTAGTCGCTAGAGGGCTTTTAATTTGAAACAGATACATCGACCAATGGGGGAACTCCAACACTCAGTCGACCAATGTTGTAACTTCATCACTCAGTCAGTGAGTCAGTGAGTCAGTCAGTTGCGGTCCAGCCAAAAAAGGGTGAATGAACTCCCTGATGATTGAGCTACAGTTTGAACTCTTCATGATACAGCCTCTCCAAAATATAATGAGTGGATGTGGTTTTTGGTCAGTACAGTATTTTAAGCGTTTCTGTCTGAATTGTAAATACAGAATGCTACAAACTATCAGCTTCACTATAGTTTAAAAAAAAAATGTATCTGGCCCACAATTGCATTGGAAAATTTTCATGTGGCTCTCTCATGGAAAATTATTTTCAGTTGGGAGGAGGGGAAAGGCAGGAAGCCTATTGAGACAACAAGTGGCGCCTGAAGCTCATGTATTTATTAGTATGTATAGTCCCTGGTCTCTGTCAGTAGGCGGAGGAGTCTCTGGAGTTAAAAGACTGTTGTTTGGTAACCTAAAAGTTGTTTGTGGATCCCAAAAATTGGGGTGTTGGAACTGCTGGTTTTATGTGTGTCAACTAGGCGTGTAACGGTACACCGAAGTCACGGTTCGGTTCACACCACAGTTTGGACATCATGGTTCAGTAGGAGTTCGATACAACGGGAAAACCCCCCCCCCAAAAAAAAATACAAATGCATGAGGATACGTTTCTTTTTTCTTAATTTTTTCTTTTTATGATCTATGAAAAAAAGATTTTTTTTTTCAAAACTTTTTTCTACTCCACGTATAAACCCTTGAATATAAAAACGACTCAATGAAATCAGCTCAGAAATGTAAAAATTATAGTGCTTTTTATCCAGAAAAACCACAGCTCCCCAGTCAATGAAAAAAAAAGCAGTCAATGTGGCATCTATGTCTATGGTTGGTGTGATGTACTGTGTATTGGATAGCGGATGGATACACAGACACAACTTGCTTCAATGAGAGCGGGTTTATTCTGCAACTGCAACATACGGAAGCCCAAGGCTAGAATGTCATAGCGCGAGCACACACAATATATTACATCTCCCCTCTTTAACAAACTTAGTTAAAGAAACTTTAACTTTCTTTCATAAACTAATATATTGTATTCACATCCTGTACCACTTGTTTGTACTTGATAGTAAATAACTATTCCAATTATAACATCACTCACAACAAACACTCATTAAACTTTAACACTGAACCTTGGTCACCAGTACGTCACTTCCTCAAGGCGTCTTTACCACGCCTGTCCCTGACTTTATAACAACAACAACAATCAATTATAAATTCAATCTCTGAGGAGGCCTCACAACTCTGCCTCGCCTGCTGCAATACTGCTTAAGCTGGATGGGCACTGGGTGGGGCTCGAAGGTTCAGCAGGTAGGTAACGCAGTTCAGGGGGATCTGCAGGTTGTGGCTCCTTTTCCACTGGCAGACCTGACGGATCGGGCCACACGCTCTTCAGGCATCCTGTGGCGTGACTGGTTGGCAGTTGCAGTGCTGGTGATGAGATTGTTGATTGTTGCGGCGGTACTTCTTGTCTCCACAGTCCACAACATAGGATCGCGGAGCGCTGTGCTGTTCTACCATCACTGCAGGGGACCACTTGGTGGCGGCCAGGAAATGGTTGCATTCTAACTTATCTAGCTTATCACGGGGCCTTCTGCCCATAAGCAGTTGAGCTGGTGACAGACCTACTGCCTCAGGTGGAGTGGTTCTGTAGTCGAGCAGTGCAAGGTGTTTATCTGCCGCTTCACACCACAGTCTTTTCACAGTCTGTACTACGCGCTCTGGAGTGTGATGTGTGAGGCTAAGGCGTCTTGTGTGTGATGCCGTAACTCTTACAGAAGTCCTTGAATTCCTCAGAGGAGTACGGTTGTCTGTCTGAAGTGTGGCTGGAATACCATGTCTGCTGAATTGGTGCTTTCAGAGGTTCTATGGCGGTGCGGCTACTCTGGTCTTTTACTTCATCTACCTCAATGGATTTGTAGATGATTGATGAACACAAGCTGACTTCTTGAGTCTCAATATGGCTGAATAGGGATGGGTACTTCCCGTCTGTGGTCTGGCCAGCCATGTTGGATTGTCGGTTGGAGACTGCTTAACTCATCTTTTGTGCGGCGCTGCCGTTCTGTACACTTCTGGTCGCTAACTGAAACAAAGCTGAGCATTAAAACACATTCTAGGCCATCCAACTCTGGCTTGCTCTCTGGCAACTGTGCTCCGGACAATGATATCTTCAAGAGGTCTCAGCCATCTGAACCTTCCAATTGGAGTGTTGAAGGTTGTGAGGTAGGACGATGCTTCATCCAGTTTTATCTGGAGAAATCCAGATTTAGCATCTAATACTGAGAACTCTTTGGCGGCAGGAATTGCTGACATCTTCTATGGTGCGCATAGGATGGTGTTCCGTCTTAATGACCTTATTTAAGTCACTTGGATCTATACAGATTCGTACTCTGCACATGGCGGCTACCATAGAGCTCACCCACTCAGTAGGTTGGTTGACTTTGGTAATGTGGCCGTCTGTTACCATCTCACGTAGTTTCTCCACTATCTTCTCTCCGAGTGCGGCAGGTTGATGACGGACAGGATGCACTATGCCCTTTGCATCTGGATCAATTTTAATCGAATATTTGCCTGGCAGGGTTCCAGTGGTGTGTGTCAGTTCTGGGAAATCAGCTAGTCCAACTGGCAGTTTCTCTGTCTGCAATGACTCTAGACAAACAGTCAGGCCTAAGGCTTCAGCTGTAGTGTCATCGAGCACATTCTCCTGTGCTATGCTCACTATTTCAAACACTGCGCTTGCTTTCGTATCTTTATATTTCACCAGAACTGCAGCGATAGGTTTTAGCCTATGGTTGGAGTAGGAACAGAGTACTTTTATTAGAGCCTTTTAGCTCACCAGTGTGCTCTAATAGCTGGCAGCTGTCAGTGTGTTGGACTTCGCACCCGTGTCTATTCTGAACGGCACTTCCTGAGACAGACTTTAAGTGATCACTACCCACTTATCATCTTCAGGCGCACCTGTCTGTGTAGACTTATGGTCAGAATTTCCTCACCTACATCTTGAGCTTCTTTTTTTTTGTTTTTATTTATTTATTTATTTATTTATTTGCACAGTTTAAAATATACAAAAATAACAAAGATAACAAGTAACACAACAGTGCAGGAAGAGGCAAAAAACCCAGTGGGCTTATCCGAGGCCTCCACCTAAATATTAAAATTTTACAATATTATGAATTATACAAACTTAACACACAAGAATGATAAACTGTGAATGTGTGTAAGTTCTGAGGGATTATATTGACAATGACTCCAGAGATAATAACAAAAAACAAACAAAACAAAAAAAATCTGTAAATAATTAAAAACACGTACACATAAAAAACATGAAAAGAACTATTTCAAAACAGCAATTAAATGATCCTTTAAACATCTTTTGTAACAATTTATCGAGGAACATTTTTTTAACAGGTGAGAAAAACGGTTCCATAATTTGGTTCCTCTGTATCTAAATGAAAATTGACCTCTGCAAGTAAGAATAATTGTTCTACCCTTACTGAGCTTACTGCACATTTCCTGCTACCCAATGGTTTGGTTTGTGACTAGGAACACGCAGAGCCTTTCGCTGGACATTTTCCTTGATTCCTCTTATGCATCTTTTCCGCAGCTCTGGCAACTTTTTGACACAGTGGAACATTTCTGCCCCCTGGTGTACGTGTGTGGCGTAGGTGCCGTGTACTTTGATTTGGCAGACATTGCTGAGACCTGTGAGTCTTCCTCTCTTACTATTTTAATTTGGGACATTTCGAATTGTTGAGAGATTTCAATAGCCTTAGCTAGTGTAAGCTCTTCTCCTTTGTTTAATAATCTTTTCCTGGACTCGCTTCTCTCTCACTCCCGCAATTATAGCATCAATTAGCATGTCGTCTGGGTCTCCGTGTTCACAGTCCATTAAAATTCACAAAGTTATCAAAACTTTAACTCAGTCCTTGTTTTCATTGTGTGAAACGATGTCTGGCAATTCTTTTATTTTTTACTAGGTCTGATATAACTTGCAAACTTATCCAATACCTTAGATGGATCCGCTTTGTCACCTTCCTCCCATGCTAACGTCTTGTAGATTTCTCTACCTTGCTCGCTAATCCAGGTACCTAGCCAGCCTGCTTGCTGTTCCGGTTGGAGTTCGGAGAGAGGACTGTCGAAGACGACATGACAACGGAATCTTTCGAATTCTTTATACAGATCAGGAGCGTCCCAGTCGATCCTTGGGTGGTCAAACTGTGTAGATGCAATGATTTTTGTTATAATCTTCTATTTTATTCTTCAGACTTCTGACACCATGTGATGTATCTTGGATAGCGGATGGATACAGAGACACGACTTGCTTCTATGAGAGCGGGTTTATTCTGCAACTGTGCACATAGTATAGTACAAGTATTGCTCAAGGTCGTCAGTGGCTACGGAAGCCCAAGGCTAGAATGTCATAGCACAAGCACACACAATATATTACATCTCCCCTCTTTAACAAACTTAGTTAAAGAAACTTTAAATTTACATATACACATAATATATTAGAGTTGGTACAGCCTGTAGTGTATTAAGCAGTAAAATGTAAACAGTGTGTGACTGACTCAGTCAGACGCCAATCAGCTTGAGCTAAGCTTAGCTTAGCATGGCATGTTGCTAACTTGCTAACGGTAACAGCTTACAACTTAAGGTTTCCAGGTGGAACAAGCGCTTGTGAAATTTGGTTCCACATTACGTTCATCAATCTTCGTACCGCGTATTCTCCGTACGACTGCATGCACCCCTAGTGTCAACACATACACATTGACAGGGTGGTCTAAGGGTTAGTGAGGTCCCCCAACCAGAAGGTCCTGGGTTCAATCCCTGTGTGGCCATACCCATTCAAGTATCCTTGAGCAAGATACGTAAACCCTACCTGCTCCCATGACCCTGCTCCCCAACAAGAGGGAGAAAAGCAAGACATTCAACAATTGGCCATTGGCCAAAAGTAAAATCATCAAGCTCACCAGGTGATCACAGCTATAATGAAAGTGCAGACTAACAATTGAACCATTTAAAGGAGGCTGGTGCTGACGTCCAGGACCCCGGATCCACCCCAGCCTGCCCTACACCTCTCCAATGCCTGATGACGATCAAGAGGCACTCTAGGAAGTTTCGGCAGGGGGTTGTAGATGGCTAAATGGGGAGTGAGCCCTCCAACATCTCCCCCCTTCTTAGGGAGGCGCAATTTACAGCCCACAGCCTACCAGCACACTTTCAGATGGACTACCACTTGTTGTAGAAGACCACCAGCAATGCCTCCAAGGTTTATCTATGAGGATGTTGAACGGCCATTTGCCTTTGCACAGTAGCTCGTTGACTCTAGAGGTTGCGCTCAGAAACCTTGACCGGGGCGAAGGAGTGCTGGGTCGGTTCCAGCCTGGTGAACTCAAGTTATGAGCATTTAGGGGTGATGTAGTGTCTTGAGATACTGGCAGAGGACAGGTGGAGGCCAGGACCTGGTTCAGAGCCTCATACCATTTCTCAAGGGGGGATTTCAGGGAATTTCCCTCTCAGTCTCAAGACGACACCATGTGACATGCATTTAACAAAATGATAAGAATCAATAGTCTGATGGTACACCTGGATGTTGCAAAAGCGTACCCACATTTTTGTATTATTCAGTATAGACTGTAAAGAGACAAAAGACAAAATAAATTACCCAGTTCTTAGTCCCAAGAGCTATCGGGAAGTGCCTTTCTAGGGTAACTCATCATGACTCACTGGTCAGTTTAGATGTTGCACAGCCTACAGTGAATGTCAACTAGTGGACAACCCAGCCACTCCAAAAGCACCTTTGCACCCTGTTCCTTTGGTCAGGATCCCCTTTGAACGTATCAGAATGGGTTTTATCGGACCGTTCAGTCATTTTAATGTCATGACAACGACAACAAATTGTTGGGCATTAAATCAATTCAGAGTATTTGTCATCTTCAAATGGGTGGCCTGGTTGAACCGTTTCATAGGCCTAGAACCAACAAACTAGATCAGTTAAAAGCTGCTCAATTTTATTTCACGATGGACAAAGGCTATTGGCGGATTCCTTTGTTGCAGCAATTCCCGTGAGAAAACTCTGTAGAGTTTACATCAACGTGTTACTCCTGTTCAGATGTTTGGAGCACCTGTTTCATTCACACAACCGGAGAACAAAAATTCTCACTTTGCATATGCAGCTGCAAATTTTGACATCGTCATCGTCAGCAGTGTATGCAGCACCTGATGGGTTTTCTGAAGTCCTTGAGCTGGGTGGACCGCATAGCCAATAACACTGAGTATGCAATTGAGGATAGGGGGTACTTGAGTTTCCTCCTGGGTCACAAACAGGAGGCTGTTCCTGTGACTAGCTCGGTTGTACCTTGATTGAGCTCCCCTGAAAGGATGCCTCAGATCTAGTACACTGCACACAATCTTTGTGTGTGTGTGCGTGCGTGCGTGTGTGTGCACGCGCACGTGTGCATTTATGTGTGAACATTAGTTGGAAAATTGCTTTCCTTGTTCAGCCTTCCTTGTTCTCTAAACTCTTTTTAATTGTTTGGTAGCAGGGTCTCCTGTTTTCATCCCATGTGTTTTGCAGAAACATTTCCTTGGCCTAGATACTTAAGATGACTTTTTCTTCTTTCAGCTCTAAACCAACAGAGCCAGCCAAAGAGCAAAACCTGCTTTGAAAGAAATGTGTGCATGTCTGCTTGTTTTAGGCAGCTCCGAGATATGAATTTGAATTTGTGACACTGATTGTGAAACTGAGCATTGCTGAAATGTGCTCAGTCAAAATTTAGGTCAAACAAAAAAGGACCATTGAGGACCATTAACCCTATAACTTCTCATCCTGCTGTGTTGGCTGAACACCACACACACACAATAAAGGTTAACATACACAGTTCAAAATAATTTTTTAAACAATTTTGGAGAAATCAATCATCACTAAAGATGTGTGGTATTCCTCTAACCATCAAATAAGAATAATACACGTCACACACAGCAGATTAGAGCCTGTTAGGCTCCATCGAATTTCAGAAAATAGTTTTACAGCGATGTTTGAGATATTGAAAGCCAGAGCAAACAAAAAGGAGCAAGAAATGTCAATTAAATTTGACCTTGAGTCAAATCATTACATAGGCATTAATTGACATGTGCAAAAGTCACTCATATCTGATTTAGAACACAATAGAATCATATTATTTTATATCTGTGATGCAGGATACAATGGAACCATGTTTATTTTATATTTCGCTTTTATTATTTTTGTTTATATACAAAAATTATGCCTTTAGCAAAAATATCTCCTGAATTTACAGATATCAAGTCAATATTAAATCGCACAGTGGATAAAATATTTTACTATCTATTTGTAACAAAAAATGAAGACATGAAAAACGTTTTGAAAGATGAATGAAAGACGTTTTCATTTCATGTTTCATGTTTCACGTACCAACCCCTAAAAGACAGTGAAAGAGAAGAGCGTGTTGTAGTTTCCCGTTGTACACAACGAAGGCCTCAGCATGAACCAGATCATTTGTGTATCCATTCACTGCATAATCACTGTGACTCTATGTTCATGAAAAGCAAAACTCTGAAACTAGAGTCTGAAGTTGATGTAGTTCAGAGTATGAACAACTTTGTCAAAACCAGAAAACAAAGACACCAAAGACACTTATCTGTGATGATGTCATGGAGCAGCTACACTGAGCTTTGTCGAGGCGTGAGCTTTAACATCCACATGGTCATTATAACATAGTGTTGCTATCATTTTTTAAGCATAAAACCAGGCTGTGCCTTCAAAGTCAGTCTCATGTATTGTCCATCCAATAGCAGGGATTGTTTTTCGTTGTGTAATAGTAAATTCTTCTATGGAATCTACAAATCGAAATGATATGTTTAATCAGACACTGCTTTAATTACAAGCAATTGTTTGCCAGCAGCAAGAGCCTCGCACCAACATCGGGCTGACATAGTTGTCAATATTCCCTGCTGCTACCAGCATGATTGATAAATCAGAGAAGTTACAGCAATCCCAAGCCTTCTCTCTAATTATGTCAATCCAAGCGGCCGCCATCTTTATGCACCTTATCCGACAGTGATCACACCTGGCTTACTCTAGCAAGTGTCCATTTACCAGAATTCCACTTTCCCTACAGCTACTCCTCCTTACTTTTGGTTTCACCGTTAGAATGTCCATTGAGTTGCCCATTAGCCTTAATTCTGTCACTGCTTAATTTTCCCTCTGCTGTAAGTTTCCGGATTAAATCGTGTGGCCCCTTTCCCATTAGAGCCGAGGGGTGCCTGTAGGAGCCTCCCAGGCGGTCCCACAGCGTAAAGTATTGGCCATAATTGTAGTCGAAGAAGAGGTGGTGGTCGGTGTGGTGGGCTGAGCCATTGATCACCTCGATCAAAGCGCCAGGAACCCGATAGTCACCGTCATGGATGGAGATGGTCCAGATGTTAACAAAAACATAGAGGGCCAGGTAGAGCACCTTGTGGAGGGGGAAGAGAAAGGGGTAGATGTGGTATGGCAGTCCCTGAAAAAATCCATCCACTGGGTGAAAAGCATGACTGGCAAACGGAGTTGGGATTTTCCATAGGTGGTGCGGTTTGTGAAACAGCTGATGGGAACAAGAGAGTGACGTTGTAAAGGATTTCATTACATACATCTCAAAGAATGGTATTCTTACTTATTGCTGTTTTAAAAATGATCGACCAGAACACCAAGCCCAAATACTTACAATTATGAACCACGGTTGTGCTCACCTTGTAAATAAGCTTATGATGTAGGAAACGATGGATCCAATAGATACACATGTCGGTAAAAAGCAGGAAGGACACCATACTCAGAAACACCCCCGGCCAACCTGCAAAAACACAAAGTGTGTCTGATAACTATAACGCGTTAGCATGCTGAATTCAGCAGCGTCTGCCGTGTGCTAACTATGCAGCATACATTCAGTATACAACAGTCACAACACCTTCAACAATTTCAGTTTCAGTTTCAACATACTAAATCCAAACAATGCCAAAGTTCATCAACTGTGTCACATTGTTGTCTTCTGGGATTGTTGCATGATTACTCGTTGCATTATGGGTAATGCTGTACCCTTGAATTTACTGGATAGTATTTTTCCAACTGCCTACGAACTCAAACACACAAAACAAATTGTATAACATCCTTCCATTTTCAGTAGACCATGTTTGAAAGCTCAATTTCTGCTAAACCATTTTTAAATTCAATCCATTTAAATTAATCAGTAGGTGCTGATTCGTTTTGGGGGGGGACTAACAGTATTTAATAATAATAATTTTAGTTCCATTGACAAATGTATGGAAACCTCAACATTATACAACAACTGAGTGGTGACTACAGCTTTCCCTTACCCATGGGAGACTCGCTGACATTGTCATAGAGTTTGCTGTATCCCCTGACCTCGGCAAAAAACAAAGCCACGGTGGGAATGCTGATCCATGGAAGAGAAGTCATTGCATATTTGATCTCCCTCTGTACCTGGTTCTGAGAGACACAATAACAGAATACCCTGAAGAAATCTTTTAGGGATATGTTATAGACAGATTTTCTTCTCACACTGGATACATTTGTTTCTATGATTGCATTTGATTTATCTAATCCTACATTCATCCAATTTGTGCCAACAGTGCAAATCTTCATAACGTGACTTGACCAATAATATACAAGAATGCTGGCAGTATACCTCTAAAAAGTGCGGATGTTTCATGAGATTGTGGTCGAAGATGAGGAAGTAGCTGATTGCCCCCAGGCCCAGGTAGAGCACCGCCGCCCCGAGGTTTGTCAACACCAGCAAACTGATAATCTGGCGCAGGGTGCCATCCTCAGGCCATGATGCAGGGTACACGTATGGAGTGAGGACGTAATAGTCAGCAACATTCAGCACAAGATCCATGGTTGAATCTGTGGAATATAGGGCAGATAGAGAGAGAGAGACTGAAATTTGACATATCAACATTTTTAGGGACACCCACCCTCTTTAGGATGGGCTTTCAAGGGACAGATAATAAAAATAATAATAATAATAATAATTGTGACTATAGGCCACTTTTAGGTGGTTTACACTAAGGGCTCCCACAAATGCTGTGATAGACCTTGGTTAGATTTGACAGGTGTTACACAAATCGTAAGCATAATATGTTGGAGGTAGCTTTTTTAAAATTATTTCTGCAGCTCTTAAAAAATGTTGCACAATGTAGTGTCAATCAATAACTTATGCAAGCCGAGGCTACACTTTAGTAATTATTATTTATTAAAAAAAACAGACCTATGAAGAACCGATGCAGACTCATTAACTGTCCACCACGTCAAGTAAAGCGTAACAATAGGCTGACAACGTCGATCTGCCAAGTTCTTACGTTATAAGAATATAGACAATAGACAATAGCTGTGCTGCAAATGTAAGATCTCATAATTTAATGTCACTGTACCTGCGCAGATGCTGGTGTTCCGAGACAGCTGAGCAGGGAAATATGTAATAAAACCCAACAGGGCAGAAAGGAAGCGCTCTGTAACGCCCCCTCTAGATGACGTCACACAGAGGCGGTCCAATGAAAGCGTACTTCCTCATCACGAAAGGTTTGTTATGACTTTCCGATTGGACGATTGGCCGATCTGATCATGGTGCTATGAAAATTTCAGAGGTGGTTTAAAGACACGCAACTTGCCCATGATTTATCATTTAAAAGCTAGAGTTAGTTATAGCCGCTGTTTGGAAAATGGTTGCTTGTTTTTGTGTAGTAGAAATGACATAAAATAACTCTATATAATACATGTAATAATTTTATTAGCCAACTGCCATATACAAATTTAGCAATTCTAAACCATTATATTTGATATTTGATAATCACACCGGACAATACTTAAAAATAAATAAAAAAATTAATTAATTAATTAATAAAAGTTGTCAACACTGAATGTATGCCTGGCACAGTTTATTTGTAAACTGTTGCTTACTTATATAAAAAAAAAGTCAAATTACAAAACACTTGCTGTTGTTGTGCATTAACTCCTTTATTCGGATATTTAGGGCAAAATTACTTTTTATCTGTTGCGCCTTTTTCCACAGCCGCTTCAGCCTTTCTCTAGACACTGAACCACAGTGAAAACAGGGTCAAACTAGAACCAGACACAGATTTTTCCTTATATGCAAAGTAGCGCCTATGTTTCAAGATCAATTAATTCAGGCACCACAAACCCTCAATTCACCACCGAAAACGTACCAACAACTTTATTTTGATTCAGTTATCATAAACTACACCGAGGCCCTTCTTTATTGCCACCAGGGACTACCAATGATATAATTATTAGGCTATTATTTCATTATCTTTCACATGATTATTTACATGTTATATTTTGCTGTCAAAATAGTACTTTTTAAGACCAGTCTGTATAAACAGCCATTCACAGCCATCGAATTGCCACAAGGAGTCGCCAACGAGCATAAGTGAATTTCGACTAGACAAACAGTATAATAGGATTTCAAAAGCACTTTTTGCACTTCAATAACTTGTGCCTTAGTCATTGTTAGTCATACTGTTTTTCTTTTCTTTGTTAGTTTTAAATAGATGCCATTGCCAAAATGTTCACTCTGATCAGTGTTATAAAGATCTGCACTGGCGTGGCGTATAAGTAAACACTTAAAGCATTTATTTTGTTCCTTTATCTTTTGATCTCTATTTTGTCTCAGTTTGCCAATTCAATCTGCCTGATCGGGGTGATGTTTGCAATGGTTCGTTCCTTTGCTACTTTAACTTCAACATCTGTTACTGAGATCCGTGTACGCCAGTGTCCGTGTGTTTTTAATTTAGAGCGGTATTCTGACTCAAGATAGCGAAGGGGAAAACACAACTTACAGTTCAAGACTACACATTTTGGACTTTCCCCTCCCTGCAGTACTTGTTCGTTGCTCCTCTCTGTCCATCAAAGACAAAGACCTGAAGTGGCAGACACTTGTTGTGAAAATCGTATTTCACTGAACCTTTGCATATATAGCACAGTCTTTTTATGTTATTTAAACAGAAAATAATATAAAAATGTGGGACATTGCAGCATTAACGTCAACACCTCACCTATTTCTGAATACCTCAGATCATCTCTCATTACTTTTTAAGGAATTACTGAGACACAATTTGCTACACAATAAGAAAATATTTCTACTATTTCTGCAACTTCTAAATGGGTCTTTGTGGATTGATTGTTTTATTCAATAAAACAATGGCATTAGATTATCGATTAAATCCAAAATTAATTGTATTTCCAGATATTCCAGAGTTACAAAGCTTACAGGTAAAGTGCATGGGCTCCTTGAGCTTACAAAGATCATTGTATCAAATTCAGGCAGCTGAAAAAGAACATCCAAACAGATATGTACCCCATTAACATGCTGTTCTTTCACAAATACCTAATTATTTAGAGTTTATATACATGCAGGAATTTATAGCACATAGTTTTTTGAACATATTCTGTCCTATTCTATTTACCAAAATGCTCATAATATGAAAAATATAACAATTTAATCTAGGCAGAGCATCTGTTTGGTTCAGCAGACATCATTTGAAAAGTACAAAAAAATAAAGTTTGTCAGAGTCAGACCTAGAAAAGCAATTCTACATTTGCTTGTAGGATTTCAAGTTATGTCTCCCTGTCCAACGCATTAGTGAGGCCTTGCAGTGTTGTGTGAGTCATGGAGGCCTTCTCAACAGAAAAAGATGGGTACCCACAGGAAGGAGCGCATGGCTAGCCCCGCTGCCATACCAGTCAGCATTCCCAGTGCTAGTTGCTCTGCAACTCCTTCAAATGGGTCTCTTTGAACAACGACATGATGGGTACCTTAGATAACAGAAGGAAAGACATGATTAACTATCATGGTAAATTATAGAGAATTATGCTCTACACAGTCTTTGTATAATTTCAGCTTATAGTTGTTAATATGGAACTATTGAGCAATGTTGGGTCCCTGTTGCGTGCTGGTTGCAGTCAGCGCGTGTCAGTCTGTGTGTGTGTGTGTGGAGTCAGCGGACTGACCTGGGCCCGCCCCCCTGCAACCCCAGTGCAACGATGCACATTCAGGTGAAGGCTGTCACTCAAGTCATGGGCATGTGAGCCAACAACTCAGAGAAAATGACTAGCTAAATCCTGCGCTGGTAAACTAGAGATTCTGTTGCAGAATGAGGTAAAACTGGGATTCAGTTCATAGTTCGAGTGGTGATTAAACGTTGACCATGCAGGACTAAAATGCCAAGATCCCATTCAGCCTCTTTAATCGTAACACAGTTTAAGAGAACAATTACAGGATGAGGTAGATATTAAAATCTGGCAGTTTGCTCTCTGTGCTCTGATGTTGACGTTACCTGGTCCTGCTCCAGGTGTGATGTAGACTGTGTGGTGGCTGTTGATTGGGACGGCCTGGTAGGAGTCATCATATGGATCATATGTAAACACCTGTGTGTAGAAAACAACTCATTAGTGCTGGGTTAGACATGCCACATGTTACTGGCAGCGAATTCATTATTGTTAAGGCTACTGAGTTCAAATAATTTCCAGAGAATACTCACAGGGTTTCTTCTGGTTTCTAGCAGAGTCAGTTTCCATGCTCTGAAAAAGACATAAACAAGGATGAAGGATTAAAAGAAAGTAGTGCGGGAGGCTAAGCTGATGAGAAAGAAGTGTGTAGTGATGGTATATGTGTAGGAACATAATGTTTATGTATGGATGCAAGTGGGGAACATATAGAGGGACGGACCAGAAGTAGATAGACTGAAGAGTGGTAAATAAAGCTTGATAAAAGGCTACGCATGTCTCCTGTCTGGATATATACATACGCCCAGTGTATGGCATGTTACAAAGTGTACCTACATTGCTTCATCCTCGCTGTTGGCACACATGTTGACCGTGGAGCCATTTCCAAGTTGAATCACAATTACATTGTCCCTAGGATGACTCTCTGGTGGGGTCACACCTGTGAAGCACAAGTATGGTAAGGTGTTCATGCAAGCATACTCATATATATATACACACACACACACACACACACCTCTCTCTCTCTCTGAAATGGCCCTTTACCTCCACACTCCAGGCCTGATCTGACATCTATACACGTAGTCTTGAGGCCAACGCGGTGCTCGAAGTCCCGTCTGCTTTCACTCTTGTAGAATACGAGGCTTCCGTCAATCCATAAATCACACCAGTTCAACTTCCAGCGTTGTAAAACCGATGCTAATCGGAGAACAGAGAACGGGTATTATCAAAAAGGAATAATCACAATGGAACATGGCTGTTCATTCGGAGGTCTGCGTATTGTCGCAGTGTGGTATTACATTTTGAAAGATGTGTGTGACTCAGTTACTTAAGTCGTTAATGTACATATTAGTCAAGTCAGCGTTTGTGATGAAGAGGGCTGCTAACGGCTAGCAGAGTAGCTGTAAGTAGCTTACAGAGCTGCTTTGAGGTGTTTGTTTTAAGAGCTTGCCTTTTTGCCATTAGTCAAATTTAAGTCTTTAATTTAACCGATAACCTTACAGGCTAAAGTTATGAACCAGGAACCCTCTTAATTTTCATAGTGTATAGCATAAAAATTAGTCTTGCAAAAGTCTGATGAACACAAGGAGAGCAGTTATTCCAGTTAGGTCTTCGTCTTCATGGTGGTAGGTACATGTTTGAAGCGCTGTAGACAATATTAAAGGACCAGCTGACATTAGTGTTTGTGGTGTTTTTTTTGGAGTTTTGTTTTGTTTGTTTTAATTGTATTCTAGCGACTGTGTCCCCATTGACTGGCCTTTGTAAGCCACTTAACGCATGAACAGAGACGGTTAATTGGATTATGGTTAAATGGCACAAAGGTTCACGTTTCATAACAGTCATAGTTTCTACCTTCTAGAAAAGCTTTAAATATCCTCAGGTGAAATCCAACAATATGTCTGAAAAGTTTCACATTGGCACTTTCTTTTAAAATAGATTTTAATAATAGAGAAAGGTGAACGCGAGTAAGGATGCTATTTTCCTTAAATGGATATGTTGCGTTTTTAAAAAAAAAGAATTCTTCATTTCCATTTGTATTTTGGGAAAGAACGGCATTGCGAACAATGTGGGATGACGTTCAGTTATTTAAATGCGTCAACAGATGCAGCACACATTGTTTTCATCCAGGGAAATACAACTCAAGATACGCCATTCTTGAAAAACTAGTAGAGTAGCTGTACTCATGTCCTATACTTTGCACACACAGATGAGGTTTTTCATCCCATCAACCTCAATAATACTACATTGAGGTAGGCACCACCAAATGGAAAGGTGGCCTTGAGCAGAATACTGAACCCCTACCTGCTCATCCATTGTAAATCACTCTGGATAAGACTGTCCACTAAATGCCTAAAGTATAAATGTACTACTCAGGCTTTGTTTATCAGTTCAGATCCTAATCTTGAATATGTACTGCTTGTGATAACATTTGTTATAATACAATACTCATTGTGAATTGTATAGTGTAAGGTGGGTTGTAGAGTGATAATGATGTAATTTTAAAAGCTGTCTTCCAATAACAGTAAATTAAGGTACTCACACTGTCTCCAAAGCCAGCCTGATTTTAGGAGTGCCATGGTGCTGAGGGGTTGTCCGTGTTGAGGTGTCACACAAATAATCCAGTACAAAAGAAAGAGAGGGGGTTGTTAGGAGTACTGAGTTTAGAAAATTGTCCACCAAGTCCTTGGAAAGTTGTCAATCCTTATTTGTTTATATTGACTCCAGCCTTCAGTGACGAGATGGTAGTGTAATCTGGATCTGGCCCGCGTTGAGACTGAGTCACAAGATAAAATTAGGGATTAGAAATCTGATTGGCCACACCCTCTTCTCCAGTCTTCCTTTCTCCTAGTAGAGTGACTTCCACTCCTTACTATCTTTCCTCTGTGGCATGCTCTTAGTCTTTTACTGTGTTTATAGTATAGCAATATATGAGCACAGTATCTTTTTTGTTGTTGACCTGTATACATGTACATGACACACTCACACAGTTTAATCCCAGCACTGAGATAACATGGGGATTAGACAAACTATGATATGATATGTGTCCCAAGGTCAGTCATGTGAATTTTCCCAGTATATCCCAGTTATATAACTACTCTAATACTGTTACTATTATAATTTCTTTTAAGGCTTACTGGAAATCCCCTGTCTCTTCCATGCTACCTGAGTCAGTCTTGTTATTCTGTCACAATCAGTTGACTATGTTTGGTTGACTATGTTTGATAGGTTACCTAAATGTAACATCTGAATTAATTTAATTGTTTAATTGGAGACCCATATTATTACCTTTATTTAATTTATTGCACTAAACTAGTATAGGTCAACTCAATCTTCAGTCGCGTTTTTATTGCTGTTGATAGGGCAGACAAAGATACGATACATTGCATGTAGAAGGCTTGTGTGCTGTACCATGTAAGGACACCCAGAATTCCTTTGTCAGTCGACCACTAGATGATGCTATTCTGGGTTTGGACTGAGTATTGTAGGCTACATAATAGCCAGAGGAGGGCAGCAGTGACATTTGAAGTGCCATAAAGACAAAGCTGCAAAATGTTGTCTGAACATAGCCTGCAAAACAAATAAGACATTTTGGCAGCTGCTATGTTTTAGAAAATGGAAGTCTATTATTATTATTATTATTATTATTATTATTATTATTATTATTATTATTATTATTATTTAACAGTAGTAATAGTAGTAGTAATAGTAGAAATAGTGGTGGTAGTAGTAGTAGTAGTAGCAGCAGCAGTAGCAGTAATAGCAGTAGTAGTAAGAGGAGATGGCGTAGTAGAAATAGTAGTAGCAGTAGTGGCAGTTATAGTTGTTTATTAAAATTTACATGAAATGTCTATTTGTCCATCTGTCAGGATTGTTTGGGTTTTGGGTTCTAGACATGCTCATGCAGGTGGGGTATGTCTCAGACATTCTCCTTTTCTTTTATTATGTCTTCTGAAATTCCTCTCCTTCTGCACATCTAATAAGCCTAAAGGAAGCAGGAAGGACTTGGTTGAAGATTTTCCTCTGCGGACATAATCACAATAGGCCTCTGTTGTACTAACCAGGTTATCAGATTCAAAATGGCGCTAAGTTGTCTTATTATTTTACATCATTAACTATTGGCTGTTACACTAGACAAATGTTTTGAATGATTTTTACAAAACTATGATTTTTACAAACTGTGCCAAAGAAATAACAAATTATTATTTTGAATATTTAATTATTAAGAGGACTGATGATCAAAAAAACAAACATTATTTTCTTTTCTCTGTGGTATATTGTTCTTCTTATACAGGTAGGCTAAACTGTCAATGGCCTATTGCATACATATATAACATTTTTTTTTAAAGATTTGCTTACTATTCTACTCTGGACTTTCTTGTCTTGAGCTTGATTTGCTCTCAATTTAGGGAGGGCCTTGTTCTTGTCTTGGTCTTGACCTTATGGGATCCCTTGGTGGTCTTATGAACTCCCAAGAGTTCCCGAACCCTTTGAAAATCCCATTTATAGAGACCTAGGTATGAGTCCACCATTGGAATGCCATGGGATCCCAATGAGAGAACGCCTTATCCTTAAATCAATCAATAGTTTTTCAGTTCTTTAAAAAATAAAAAAAATAAAAAATTGCTGGAGATTGCCAGGCCAAAAAAAAATTGCCATCACGAAGCATCAATGAGGAAGTGCCCCTTTCCCACAGTTGTTGTCCTGTTCCCGATAGAGACTGTGCAGAAAATAAAGGTCCTC
>OMKK01042865.1:0-14054 GCA_900302305.1 Polymixia japonica | reverse complement strand
CAAACACATCATTCAGAACTACCAGTGGTACATTTCATTATGGTGAAATAGAAAAACAAACAAATTAACATTACATAAAGCGTTAGTTTGCATGTGCGTGTGTTTGTGTGTGTGTGTGTGTGTGTGTGTGAGAGAGAGGGAGTTTTATGAATCTCAAACAGTAGGGAGTGAGACTCTTGATGTGTGACAGAGCTCCTCTGAAAATTTGGACATGCCATGTTTTTTTTTTACCTGAAGATAAGGACAAGCAGGACAACTGGGATCAGGGCTGGAGATGCTCTCCCTCTGCCCAGTAACCTATAGTCCGGTTCAAAACTTTACCGTAGGCCTATTGTATGGAGCTCAAACATCGCTCACAGTTGCCCGTAATGAGCTGCTGGAGTCATACAGTCTAGGCCTGGTGATGTTTATTTTGATGGCCACAACCCCTCCTGCACATACAACTGTCACAATTAGCAAATGTAGTTATTATTACTGTCCTGAGCTACATCAATCACAGCCTGTTATCAAAGCAGATCGCATTTTTCTGCTGAAAGCCTTTATTTATTTTGACAGCCTATCAGAATGGCATAAATTCAAATGAATCCAATTCAATTCAGAGATCCAACATTTTAGCGGACGGTCCTATTTCAGCGCACTGAAGCTCAGCGCGTTTGGAAGATGTGGTAACCAGGACAACGCCTTTACTATCCTCTAAAAGAGCCGAGCGCCTTGAGTGCGCAGCATCAGCACCTATTTCTGCTGCTCGTTATACGGGTCGACTCGACCAGTCGATGCGGAGATCAACAGAGCTTGGCGACATAGTCCCCCGTATACAGACACCCACCTGCCGTAGACGGTTCTGGTGCAGCGGCGGCGGTCCTCCCTCGGGGGACGTGCCGTTGGAAGAGGCCATTTTCAGGTCTCGGTCGGAGCCGCCGCCCCTGGTGTGACTTTCTTCCGAGCTCCTTGACATCCTGTCTCAGGCGAGGGTGGAGGCGCGACGCGGTCTTGGAAGATCCTCTCGCCTGAGCAAAAGGTTGGGGCTTCTCTCTCCGGCCTCAGAATCCACAAGGCTCGTTGGTGCCCGGGATCATGCTGCAACGTTGGCTGCAATGTTTTTCAGTAAAACGTGTGTAATTTGCTTGCGGAATAGTAATTCTTGATTGTCAAAACAAAACGAGCGCTCCCCTCCGCTCGGGGATGCTTGTCTGCGCTGTTGGAGTCTATGTGTGTGTGTGTGTGAGTGCGCTTCAGTGCGGCTCCCAGAACCTCCGCAGGATCAAGTCCGCTCCTGTTTTGCTTTTTTTTTTTTTTTTTTGCTCCCCTCCCTCCTTGCTGCTCTGCAGCAGATGTACCGAGGTCCCGCTCCTCGGAGTTGTGTGATAGCCTATAGGCTGCGAAGTAGACAGTTAAGCAATGCGTGACAGGCCTTTCTTCAATTAATGATCAAACTAAAAAAGGCGAGATTGTTTTCTATAGGCCCGTGAAGCCCACGCGTTTTGGGCTGGGCTTTTAGGTAATGAGCAACGCAACGTTGCCTCCCCAGCTTCCTTCTCTCGGTTCCTCCGCCTCCGTGGTCTCTGTCCTCTCACAGAGATAATCAGTGGGGACTGACGGGGGAGAAAATCAATAACGGGAGCTTGGATCCATCAAAAGACTCGAGCAGGCCACTCCCTCCGCAGAAGAGGAGCAAGCGATGAAGGAAGTGTATTACACCCCCACCATTGACATGTAAATAAAGAAAGGCCTGGGTTTTGAAGTGAGGCTGCCAATGGGAGGCGGAGTAAATCTTTCAGTGTGAGAATCATGCTTTTCAAAGTCAGAATCTGATTTATTAGTTTTGGTTTTATCTTCCTTTGGAGGACATGAAGAATGAAAATTAGGGAAATAATTCTTTCACCCAGTGATACTACTGATAATACAGCGGCCTGAAGCGTATTCTGGTGCTGAAGGAGTGGGAGAAAGAGCCATTATCTTAAGTACGGGTTTACTGAAGATGAACAAGCAGACTGACAGGAAAACAATCCCTATCAGTCCCATGAGTGAGGTATAACGTCTGCAGCTGCACTGGGTGTAGACGGCTGATATCGCTCAGCAAGGGGGAAAAAAAAATCATCCTGCGTGATTCTTCGCCAGCATACTCCGCACTTTATAATTTATGGGAGGTGTGTGAAAGAGACAAATCTTGCACCGCCGCCTAATTTAGCTTTTCTTGCCTCGGAGGGTTCATGAGGGTTCATGAGCGCTCCATCTAGGGAGCCAGACAGACACGCGTATCATTGGCCATTGGCTCAGTGTGAAGAGATGTGGGTACACCATGACCTGAACATACATGTGTTAGTAGTAAATAAGATATTAACTGCATTGAGAAAGAGGTGGATGTACTCTATATACTTCTATATACGCCCCCAACTAGGCTATACCATCTGGCTCCATCTAGCTACGGAAGACAGGAGGCTCTCAGGAGAATTCCACTCAGAGATTCTGCGTATGCTATTCCTCTGGCCTAAGGGCAGGCCAATTAGCGGGGCGATTTGTAAACATAATGGACTCTCTCACAAAGCGAAAGAAAAACAGACCGTGCTCCGTGTTGTCATGAAGATGTACAAGGGGAGCTGCTCTTTCGACAGCGAAAAGGAAACCGACATCGTGGAATCATGAGCTATTACATGAACTGTTAACCAGCAAAAAAAAGTGTCCCCTAGCTAACACAAATACGACAGGGTTAACCAGCCTTAAAAATATTCACTTATCCTCAGAACGTCCCCGAGGGCTCGGTGACCTGTTGCATCTGTCACGGCTTATTTTCAACGCAACGCTGTACATCTGTGTGATATCACAGCTTTAGGGGTGAGACACACTCACTCCTTTCTGTCCATAGTGAATATTCCCCGCACAAATCAAAACCTCTAAGGGCGTAATAGAGAGCACATATTCATTTCAGATCATTCCTTCATCATTACGCATGAGCCGTCTTACTCTTTCCCGCTGAAAATGATTGACAGGTTTCCAGTTTGACCCTGTCTGCTCTGTCACTACCAGGTAATCATGAATTGTTCTGAAGTGTGTGAGTGAAATATTTGAGTCATTATACTGTATCTCTAAAAAAATAAAGCCACAAGCATAGAGCTCAGTTCTTTTAAGTGCTTAAATGCTACTGGACCACTGTAAATTAATATCCTCCGACCTTTCTTTCTTCACAATGTGACTCATCCATACCTAAATAAACTCATCTCAGACATGGCGAGCTGCTAGTGTATCCAACACTGCCCTCTAGCTCTACTGTAAGATACAGACTGAAGAATACTCCCCCTATAACCACGTTTTTACAAATTACGTTTTCTTTCCACCTGCCAAGTACAAAAGTACAAAATAAACCGACACATTTAACAGATATTTCAAAACATATATAGACACCGTGTTTCGTTATGACACGTATCGCCTAAGGGATGGCTGGTCGAGAGAACGGGCAGGATAATCCTCTCCCATTACACCACTTTTGTTAAGTAGTTTCTTCCCAGTACAGTACAGTACAGTAAATAGCTCTACACTTTTAGACTGTACCTTTTTACCTGGCAGTTTACCAACATCCGTCCTCAACTTTTTGAGCCACCAGGCAGCATTTTGTAATTGTTTTGCATAGCGCTGTCCCCGGTCTTTAAATAAACCTGATGTGTCAGCACCATGCCACAGTAGCCTACGGTTAAACTCGTATCTAGAGGCTAGCTTTCACTGTAGATAAAAATGAATGAGACGAATGTTTAAAAATATAAAATGAATACTTTATTAGACATCTACTTTTCACAAACAAGACAACTCAGTTTGTACCATTCAATGGCAGCAGCACCAAAACCACCAAGAAACATCAACGACAAAAACAAAAACAAGAGACAAACACATGGTGGGAAAAGCTTATAAGAACAACTATAATCAAAACTTTCTTCCAGCTGTTTTACTGGGCAGACAGTTGGTCCAGGTTGTCATGGGAGCGGCTGGACAGGTGGGCCTCCAGGATTTCCCCAAACACATTCCTTTTTAACAGGTTGTAGGCCATCGGCAGCAGCTGCCTGATGACCTTGTAGAAGTACTAGAGGGAGAAAGGAAACCAGAGGTCACGGATTACATCCACCCTTGTTGTTGTTGATGTTATTGTTTGTAACGTCCTGACGAAGGTTATTGCATGGTCAAAAGATGCCGAGAAAGCCTTTAATTTTTTCATCAACATATTCCTTTGAAGCAGACATCAAATCAAAGGCTTTGTTAGACGCGCGTCTTAAATTTACTTTCTTCTATAACAAGAACCTCAAATCAAAGAGAACTTCTAACAATGCTTCTGAATAGAGACGGGTGCTGTTGATTGCAGCTAGCATTAATGTACATGAGAGTAAACGCCCCGTAATGTAAGTGCGCGTGCGTCTATACCGAGCGAGAAAGGCAGCGGGCATAATGAAACTGAACATCAAAGCGTATGGGCGGGCGGGTGTGTGTGTACACGTGCGTAGGTGTGTGTGCGCGCGCGCACCGGTTTACGGTACTCACATGGGAGCCGTAGCAGAACAGGTCTATTCCTAGTTCATAACCCATGCCGTAGTCGCACTCGTCGTTGGCAAACTGAACAAAGGTGACCATCTCCTGGAGCGGCCCGAAGGCCTTGACCCGCTCCTCGTCGTTCCGCGCTTCGGCGATGGCCTTGCAGATCCTCTTGAGGCCAGCTGGACGACGGCAAATGAATGAGACAAGTATGTGAGAGTATGGACTGTAACAGATTAAGATTAACGATTAACTGGACTCCGTGTATGAGTAGCAGAAGTATTGAAAACATCCCACATACTGTGATAAATAGGCAAGACTTTACTGTCACATTGTGGATATATCAACTATCCTAAACATTTTGAATGCCTACCCTGATGTTGGAATTAAATGCTGAGATAATGTTGAGATAATGACTATGTTGTTACTTTCCTTGCCAGCGTAATGACACAGCCAAAGTAAACAATTAAAATATTGTAAGGTATTAATATCTTGTAATTGTACATTGACATTTCAAGTCTTTACAACAATCCATTTTTGTTTTACAACAGAGGCTAAAATGACCTTTCATTTCCAAGAGAAATCCAGAGCCCACATCCAGAACAGAACTATGAGGAAGGAGGAAGGAGGTAAATGAGGAGAGAGGCGGTAAAGACGTGAAAACAAACACCAACCGACTTCAGGCCTCACCATCTGTTTCTGGTAGTTCTCTGTATCCCACGTCGTTCTTGTCCACAGGCACAACGATGCCGGCACCGTGGAACGTCTTGGTGACCACCTACGGAGTGAAATGAGGTTTCCGGTTACCTGGTGCTAACTAGGAAACAGGCGTTTTGTGCACGCGATTATCTAAAACGGTCTCCTCTAGCTGTTAACAAATGGTAGTGCGAGAAAGTTTTGATTCTTTTTTTATTAGGTGTTGTTTTCGACAGTAGACAGTAGAGTGTGATAGATGGGAAATCAGGTGAGGGAGGGGTGATGACATGAAACCAATGTTATGTGGTAGATTCACAATGTTTTAACTTAATGTTGGTGTGATATCATGATATTTTAGGAGCCAATGGCGATAGAAGACGATATTTTTGTATTTGTTTATATACTACATAATGTTCGGAACAACGCACCACACATGCGCTACAAGCGGCTGTCTTTTTGAGAGTAACAACTGAGGTCCTTACACCACGACTCTAGTATACCTGTGACTGGACCACACATTTAGATGTATGCACCACACTCATACCTTCTTGTCCCTCTGCTTCATGCCTTTGGTCTTCTGCTCCAGAGAGAAGCCCAGAGACTCGGCCCTGCCTCTTAACTTCGCCTCCAAGCTCCCCAAGGCTTCTCCTGCAGCCTTCTGGCTCCCCCTCTCTTTCCTCTTCCTCAGTAGGTACAGGCTGTTGGCAAAGTGAACAAAAACATATAGAAAAGAGGATGCTGTAAGTCAAAAGAACAAATAACGAGAGACAGAGACACACACACACACAAGCTGAATGTGGTGGTGGAAACTCACTGGACAGCAGCAAACACGTTGTCCCCAAGCTGCGTTATGGTGCAACCCTTCCTGGCTTCATTTTCCCCAACAAACGATGGAAGAGAGTCTGGAGTGTCTCTAACAGGATTGGATTACAGGAAAAATATAATTCAAAGCATATTAACTACCCACAGTGATTGTGAGTGGGCACTATGTTTATTGCTCACTGTCAGTCCCTTAATTCTTAAAACTACGTCATGCAGGGTTCTCTAATGGCGGCTATTAGAACCAAAGCAGCTTGTTTTTTAAGTGAAGACTGGTCTGGTGATGTAATTGAATAAATCAAGTTGTCAAATGCACTTCTCATTTGTCCCCAGCCAAAAAAAAAAAAAAGTGTCAGAGAAGTAATGCAAAAGTGCCCGTATGCAGCGGTCTGGTGTAGGACTGTACTAAATCTATTCTCATTTTCCTTTTAATAAACACAATTTAGGCACCTTGATAGCACTGCAAGAAACCGAAAGGCTGTGTGTTCCATACCTGTAATAGCCCATGTGATGCTGGCTGTCCCCACAACCCTGAAGTATGGTCTGGAGCTCAGGTGGGTCATAGAAGTACCTCCAGTGCAGGTGGAAGTTGGGCTGAGGGTTCTGGGAGCTTTTGTGAGCCTCTGCCAGAATGTCAAATGGACCAACCAGCTTCAATCCCAGTGTGTCCAGCAGCGCATCTACAAAGATTGGGATGCATCAAACAAATAATAACTCTAACAAACTAAGAGAAGTGATACTGAGATGCATATCATTTTAGCAAATGGTGCTAGACAGCATTGGTGCATCTATGTCTGTCCTTTGATTAATTTGCTAAGAGGAGCAGTCTTATCCTGGTTCACTGATGTCAACAGATATAATGTTTCAAACAGATAGTGGGATTAGATGTCAAGTGCACCGTCAGCATTTAAAGCACTACTGTAACTAGATGACAGCCTAAGTGAAGGGCATACCCCGGGGGTTGTCTGGACAAAGCCCCTTGCAGAAGTCCCAGAAGTGGTAGAGATCTTCTGGCATCTGGAGCTTGTAGAGTTGAACCATCTGCTCTCGTAGGTCCGAACCCACCTCTGACAGTGGTACTGCTTTGGACTCATCGGGGCGGGCTTTCTTCACCTCCCTATTGCCTGACCCAGACTAAAGAAATACATTACAAGAAAAAAAAATGTTCAGCGTTCACTCATACGGCCAGCAGAGGATGTTGTTGTACATTTTACATTTGCTACCATGCAGGAATATGTAAAACACCACAACCCACCGTCATCTCTAAATGTATAACATGGCCTAAATGAAAGACTCTCTATGATACATTTTAACAATAAATAATTTCTAACTAGCAATTAAAATCTTTATTCACGCCCTCTTATAACACCCCTGAATCAATCAATAACCGGCCAATAACTGCACTCATCCCAGCTAGCTAGTTCACAGTTAGCCAACAAGCCACGCCTCATCTCCATCGCTGTTGTGCACTATTTTAACATAGCAACACATATAGCACGACAAATGTAATACCGATAACTAACTATTGATCTTCTAAACACATGACCGAGCGGCACCGGGACGACGTGCAGCTGCCATGTTGCTACGTTACCCAGAGCAACCAGTAACGTCTTCAGGACGTCTAGATGAGCGAAATTACAATAAAATAACGATCGAGTTGCCTCTTAAAACGTTCCACGGTGAGTTTATGATTTACGGGGGTGACGATTATGGGGTTTTTAACGTCGTTAGATGTCTCGTAATAAACCCCCGTCGACTCCGCCGCGCCGTTCTCACTACGGGCGAAAAAAAAGGCACGTAAATGCAGCCGACCAATCATCTCGATCCTATAAAGTTAACCGGTAATAATCAACAAGGCGGACGCACAAACACGGAAGCGTTCGAGAGTTTTTAATCCAATCTAACCTAAGACGTTTCCTCGTGTAACTATCGTTAAAAAACGAAGACCAGATGTCAATTTCGTTTCGCGTCCGCTGCGTGGAAAGTCCCATTGTGATTAATCTCCATCACGGCGGAACGTCTGACCTCCCCAGACAACGTGACAAACACTTCTGTACGTAGCGACGCGACGCTGCTTTCCGCTTCTATTCGAAAACCCCCACGTCGCATCACGTCCCGCGCGTGATCGAAGCACATGAAAGAGAAAGCGGCTCCGCCGGCCGCGGGAACGTGACGGTAACGTTTCTGTACCTGAGTTGATTTTGGTTTTCTTTTCGCGCGCCCTGTCATATTCTTGTCCGTCGGCGTCGGCGTCTTCTTCTGCGCTCCCGAGCAGCGGTAGATGTTCCGCGTTGGAAAGAATCACCGCTGGCCCCTAGAGGCTCGGGGAGCGAACTACAGATTGTCGAAAACCCCGTTATGTCAATGTACATAATGTGTCCGTTTACCCCCACTGTTATACAATATCTTTTCAAAGTTTATATGACTTTTTTAAATATTTCTGATATAAATATATACATTTGTTAATCTAAAATTCAGTGTTTTGCTTTGGTCTGGGTGACAAATACATGTGTATTTCCATTTGTATTTCCTTTGATTCTATCATATAAATAAAACAGTTTATTGAAAACTTTAGAACACAACACAGCTATGCTATTTTTAGGAGCTTTCAGATTTCATAAACTTTTAAGGCTTTGTGAACAACACTGGTCCTGTAGGGTGATAGGCTTCTTGTGTCTGACTGTCATCAACTACAGAGTTGATACGCAGGGTTGACTCTCCATCATTAGAATTATTGGAACTATTGGTATTGGTTGTAATAATTAGTCTGTCATATAGACTTACTGTATAAAGCCTACATTTTCTCTCACTCAGACAAAAATCAGATGAAACCACTAAACCACTCCACGTTCCAAGATATTACCATTTTAAATGTTATACTCCTTCCAGGCCTACATTTTTTCAGTTGAACATTTTGATCAGTGGTCAACATGATATGCACTGAGTGACTGAGGAATGTGGCTGTCAGCTTGGTCATACAGCTCTATGGCTGAGGAGTATTCTTCACAACAGCTAATTTTGCAATATGTGAAATGACATTGGGTCAACAACAGAGTGAATTATGTAGCTATATGTCTATTGGGACTGAACAACCGTTATTTTCCATTTTTTTCATCTAGTTACAACACATTGTAGAATCCCAAAATTATCCAATTGTAATTAATTTAATGTGATTTTGCAGCTTTCATGACCTATGTATCACCACAATGGCATCACCACAGTGGGAAATCGTCCTCTGGGTTGTAGCCTCTAACCCTCTAAGACCAGGCGTGGCCTCTGCCTGTGACCATCTGTCTAAGCTGTGATCTCTGCCCTCAGTAGGACTGTCCCCGTTGGCATTGGCCGCTTGATTGATTTGACGTTTTTTGAGCGGATACATGCATGCTGGTGCTGCACAATATGTTCCAATCAGGTATTTTGGGCAGAAAATTCAACTTTAGCCAAAAATGTCCCATGTGACATGACGTATGTTCCATGCTCTAACGTGGCCGTAGCTTAGACATTCTTCCGTTTGTAAAGTTACTGCGCATGTTCAATAAAACTCTCCGAACGCTCTTTGCAACTAAGCCAAACGTTTTATTTCTATTATCAGACAGTCGTTATGTACACAATAGAATAGGTCAGGTTTTAGCCCGCAGCCATGCTTGTCATATTTTACAATCAATAGTCTACTCCACCATGTGCATGAGGGCTTACTGCAGGTGAGTTTACTATTGTATAATTTCCAAACACACAATTATTAATTCCCCCGCTGAAGTCCGAGCACACCTTGATCCCGCAATTGTTCTCAAAGTACTGCCGTTACATTCGAGAGTTGACGTGATCATATCAAAAATGGTGATTATTCACATGTTCAATAGTGGCTGAAAGAAGAGATGAGAGGCATTTACATCAACCCTAACCGCACTTTATTTATCACACTAAAATCTCCATGAACTCCATCACACTATTATTTTGTAAATACACGGGTGATTACATGTGTGAAATAAGTTTCGGCAGAGGATTGGTGGTTCTTACTTATCAATGGAGAAAGAGTGCATTCATTTGTTGATTTGTGCGCTGGAGGAGGAAAGGAGAGACATTTACACCTGAGTACCATCGCCAAGTAGCATAGTGGATAAGAAAATGGTCAATTGTTTTTAGGAATGACAGCTAAAACTGTCTGAATTCACTTTCCAGTGTGATTTTTTTATTGTAAAAACGCAGATCTTTAAAGCCCCAATATTTAGGAAAAGTCACGGAGGGGCAAGACCGGTGTATTTATGACATTTGAGAAATTGAAATGTCAAATGTAAACAACGGTCAGCGTTGGTGTTTGTCCTTTCTAGTGTTGAAGACTGCAGTCAAGCCAGCCTCCACTTCCAAAAGGCATTACAGAGCGTGTAAGAACTGATGTAAAAATAAAAGCGACGTCATATGTAGTCATATATGACCTGTATTCCCTCTGATTTCAGATTAGAATGACAAGGAAACTCAGTTTTCACAGACCAGTTTCACTTCAGAATGATAGCAGACCTCAGAATCTCACACAGAAAATAGCAGGTCATTCTGATTACGATAAGATCTTTATTGTCAGATTTCTCAGAAATTTGTTTTGTATCACAGCAGCTCCATTTAAAACATACATACATCATGTACAAGTTTCATATATATATATGTGTTCGTTCTGTTTGACTCTAAACCGCCTGTTTGAGGGCAGAAGTTGGTACTCTCCGTAAAGCACATGTGATGGGTCTGAATAGATGCTAGCAGCTAGTCTTAGCATGCTCTTAATGTAAGCTGTCTACTGCTCTAGTGGCTGACCTACAATCTTGGCACAGATTCTCAGCTGTCTGGACGGTCTAGCCTCAAGCTGGACGGACAGGCGACCATACCAAGTTGTACTGCAATACTGCATGACACTCTAGACTACGGATGAGAAGAACAGAAGTAGAATCTGATTACTAGTTTTAAATTAAAAATTTCAATTAAAATGTAAAACCTTATTGCAATTAAAGTAAATGTGTATATTCCAGGACAGAATGGCATCTATGTATAAACCCAGGTCTATGTTGTGACTTGCTTGGTGGTTTCATTGTGGTTTTACAGCTGGGGGTAGGTAGGAATCTGACGACCAACGATTACTTCTTCTGTTTTTCTGGTGTGAATAATGAGGGCATTCTGGTCACACCCCTCGACTAAGCTGTCAACACTGTGTTGATATGATCACCTTTGTCTGTCAGAAGGGATTGTATGGTGGAGTTGTACACCAAAATAAACTGGTTTGGTGTACTGGTGTGAATAACACTGGTGAGCTTAGGCAGCCTTGAATAGCACCAACATTAGTGATGATGGGTGACGATAACGTTTTGTTCACTTTCACCAACTAAAGACAACTAAATTATTGTCACAGTGTAATGAATACAATGTTCTGTGCATAACTGCCTCAACGTCAGCGGATTGATTTTTTGTCGATTTTTGTTCTCTAATGTCCTATAGTCAATACATTATGTATATCTTTCAAAAGGAATATGATTTTCATTCTTAAGTTATTGGATAATTTTACCAAGTGACTACTATACTTTAAAGAATCATGCTCCCACAGATTCACATTGGTCTTTTCCATAGACTGTCAATACTTAATACATTGTTTTCAGTACAGATAACATCACAGTTGCTTAAGTTGTAAGAACATCTGATGCAACAGGACTAATTGAATACCACTTCAACTATATAAACACATAGGTAATATACCTACAGACAAATATTTAACATGATAAAATGATACATTGAATGTTACATTTGTCCATCCATCCATCCATGCACTTACAACAAATAATTTCCCTTAAAAAAAACCCTGCAGTGATAATAGATTAAACTGTATCAAGTATCAAGACTTCCCTTTGATTCCTCCCATTTATTCTAAGAAAACCATCTTAGTCTATCAGTTGATAACACATAACTCGCCATAGCCATTGAGTGTTTGACCAACAATTCCCAGAGTTCAGTTCGCTATCACCGTGTCTGTCCGTGTCGACGGTCGCTGAAATAGATATCGGTATAACTATCTACATTATGACTTTGTCAAATGGGTTCACATTTAAGGCGCTAGAGGGTTTGCTGTTAATGAACTGTTAAGGCTCTAACGTTTGGCAGCAAACTCTCCTATGTGTGTTCATCAGCAGGCCTGCCTTCAACAGAGACGTGTCCAAGAGAAGATAGAAAGCGAGAGGAGTGTGGTGAGCCACAGCTTAGGCTCCCTTCTTTCCACCCAGTTCCTTTCTGCTTTTCCTTCTGATTGCCTCCAAAGCAGCAACGATATCCTTTTGTCCTCTGTCCAAATTCTGGCACAACTGTTTTTTTTAGTGTTTTTTTTCATTCTTTCCTTTCACTCTTCCTCCTTCACTCCCTTCCACATCCTCTCTTCCCTCAGCAAGATGCAGCCAGTTCTCTCTGTTCCTAGTACAACCGCTCAGCAGGGGGGAACAGGTGTCAAACAGCCCCGATAGAACCTGAGAGAGAGAGAGAGACAGACAGACAGACAAGGATACCGACAGAGAGAGAGATGAGCATGAGGATCGGGGTGTTGAAAGTGGTGTAGAAACAGACAGTTTCTTCAGCTGGAAACAAAGGGAGAGCGGTATTGTTACTACAAATATTACCACTATTATTACTAACCTCTTTTCCCCTCAAGTACACGTAGATACACACATACCTGCGCTCACCTCACACGAGCGCGTTCACAAACCAACACCAGCCGCAGCCAAAACAACACACACCTTATAGAGCGGCTGGCATATCCCATCAATGTACTCAACTTGCATGTGTGGCAGTCGAGTGCTGTTTTCTCTGTTCATCGCGTCCTGGTGAGACAAGACATTAAGCAGAACAGCGCCGTTTCATACAAGGATATACGATTCCTCTAACTTTCCTGAAGGGAGGTGAATTTGTTTCAAATAACTGAACATACAAGAGCAATACTTCAGTAATACCTCCACTTGTGATGCTGTCCACTTTTATATACACAAAATATATTTTAATATTTTGATCCTATTCATTCAAAACATGGTCAGTGATAATGGCATACAAAATTAAGCTAGCTAGCTCAGTATCCTCTTTCAAATCACTTCTTAAAACTCACTCTTTTACTACATGATTTTACTTTTAATGTTGTGTTGTTGTGTATATTTGCTTCCGATTGACAATCTCTGTTCATTTTATTGTGTTCCACATATTATGTATTGTTTGTTTTTATCTGATGTTTATGTAAAGCACAAATAAAGATGATATATATAAAGATTATGTACATCTCTGCAGGACTTACAATGGGTTTGATATTGAACTCTTCCTTCTCTTTATCCCCTTGTGCAAAGAACTCCATGGCAACCAAATTGGCAATCTTTTGAGAGGCGAGAGGTCAAGAGGTCAAATTAACTACGGTGTAAACGAGTGAACGAGTGACTGAACAGGTAATTGAGAAAATGTGTGTAAAAGTGTTGAAATGAAAACCTGCGTGTGAGGCCTACCCTTCTTTGCTCAGGCCAAGGCTTTGTGATACCGCTGATGTCGCTAGCTGTCATCAACATCGACCTGCGGGGTGAATCGGAGTGTCCGTACCTAGCCTCAAAAAAGCTATCATACAATACATCCTATATGGTCAAATTTATGACAAGCTCACCTCAGCAACTCCCTCTGTTTGTCACTCTTCCAGGACACTCCACCTTTCTTAGCAAGAGAAAAGATCTCTGTTCTGCTCCTAAAACAGACACAAAAACAAGTCAGTTAGAGTTTAAAAACGAATCAGCCAGCCAGTCAGTCAGTCACAGTTTTTGGTGCATCAAGCCATATTTACTTCAGTTACTGTGATCATTATGACTTTGGTTGTGGCTAACATACTCCATATAGACAGCAAGATCAGTGGCGAGGATGGCTCTTTTGATCATTGACAGCACAGCTCTGTACTCCTGCTTAGAGAGACCGCTGAGAATCTGACTCCCCTGAGAGAGAGAGAGAGGGAGAGAGAGAGAGAGAGAGAGGTGAGACTGGTA
>OMKK01042864.1:11886-30241 GCA_900302305.1 Polymixia japonica | reverse complement strand
TGTTCTAGAAACTGTTATGATCTTGGCTCAGCCGGACACTCTCACTTTCTTACTCTTTTATTATTGCCCCATTAGTCCAATTGTATATCTGTTATCATTCCATTTACAATCTGTAACTTGATTGAAATTTGCCCACTTGGCACCTATTGCACACCTGGCTATCCTGGAAAGGGATCCCTCCATTGCATGCCTTCCCAAGATTTGTTCAACTTTTTCCTAACTAAGGTTTTTTCTGGGAGTTTTTTTCTTGTCCCATGGCAAGTTAAGGTCAGGGGGCGTCGTTTAATTCTTTGTGATTGTGGGCTTGTGAAGCCCTTTGAGACTGCAATGTGATTAAGGGCTATATAAATAAACTTGACTTGACTTGTAGGATCTTGGGATTTAATACAATTGTAGTGTTAGTGTCACTTACATGCCCTCCCACTCTCATCCATCAATAGTGGTTGACTATCTTCTCCTAAAGAAAAAGCAGTACAGCATTATATTAACATAATAGTACTTGCATCATTAGTTGAGATAAAGGTAATATCTACTATGAAACATTTCTGCATGCCCAAAGTAAAAACTGGACGAAATTAGTTTTATTCCACACAAGCTCTGATCTGGAATAAGCATTTATGGCCTTAAGAGACCACAGTAAAGATAGCATGATGTTCCATATTCGCTTGATATTCAGATTTGACTGATAATTACTCCTGCAACTCCTCAACACAAATGTTTTGAACTACTTTCATTTGACACATTTGTACATTTCTCCCATGTTTTATTTGTAAATCATGTCTGGTCCAAATCCCTGCATTACATTTATAACTGCATTAGAATTATTCAGCACATCTTAGAGGTTAAATGAGAATGGTTGCAAGATTTGTGAAACCTATTTTTAGGAAAATGTATCAAATTTTTTTAATTTGGGAGAACAAGAGTCTAGATGAGAAACCATAGTAGCTAGATGTGTCAAGCACGGACTGAATTATTCAGCATACACCAGATCATTTAGTGAGAGTGGTTGCAAGATTTATGAACAATCTTAAACGTTTAGGAAAATATATTAAAAAAAATCCAAATCTTGTCTATTACACATGACTTTAACATGGAAATAAATGTATTTACATGTATATAACTTTAAAACAACATGACTACAAAACTCCGGGCATCTCTTACTTTTTTCAGTTTTCCCTTTGTTTGGTTTTTATGAGAACATGTTTCCATAAAACTGTTATAATTTCAAAATAACATAATTTATAGATCTGAAACATTGCTTATGTTTCGAATCTACAATGGGCATATCTTACTTTTACCATTTTTGTTTCTGCTGATCGTATCCTACTCTGGATGCATTAATTACACAAGTTAAATGTTATCACCTTTTGTTAATTTATCCAATTTAATGTTTGACAATCATTTGTTATTAATCATTGTTTTCGTTTTCTTTGTAGAAAATAATCTTTTCCAATCAACAGAGACAATTGTAAGAATCTAACAAATGGAGACAATAAAAGGTTGAATGGCTCTTGAGTCCTGGTACATTGATTGGTATGCCGACGCATTTAAAAACAACAATAAAACACAAGATAAAATATTGCTCATCACACTGAAGAACCGATATATCTGATTTCTTTTAGTCTCTATGTAACTTGGTTGCGAAGATATTAAAGGTTAAAAATTTCCCGACTAAACTTTATTGACGGCCCCATGTCAACACATAGGCAGCTGACAGCGTGATACATTGGGTTACCTTTATTACACAAACAACAACAAACAGCAGCCAACACCAACCAACTCACACGGATACCTCACACTAAACCAACACACTTTAACACTGTTTGTGTTTGTTGGGGTTGAAACCAGTGTATTTTTGATTATGAAAAGGTTACGAATTGCCGAAAACGATACGTGTACATTTTTCGTCCAATTCACAATTATTATCAATATAAAACAAATTTTTGCCGCAGTCCACTTACCATCCTTTCGAATAAAAAAATATTTATTGCTGAAGTATTTGTCCTTGGAATGATACACAACCGTAGTTTGACCATGCCTTTCCGTCCAAAGAACTTCGGCTTTCCCTTTAAATTTGATAGAGAGGGTTTCTATCTGACAGTCTTTAGACAGTTCCAATGTAATTTGACCTGAAACAAAGTCGCCACTTGTGAATGTGTTTTTCTCATTGATAGGATTATAGCTCACTGTGATGTTCTTTACGGTGCTCGACATATTTCTCGGCAAATTAGCTTTCCGACGTTTGCAAGAACACTGCAAGAAAAAGATAGGACTTTTTGGCAACTTGAAACTTCCGTGTGGGCGTGTCTGAAGCAGACCCTCACTGCCTGTTGAGCAACCAAATATGCCAAGAATGTAAGTCATAAAAGTGGTAAAAAAAAAGAAGACATTTACACATTAGTGCTTAAGCGAGCACACACATTATTTTCGTCAGAAATATAGTTTATTCAAATTGTATCATTACAGGCTACTCTGTGATGACAAGTCATCTTTTTAGCCAATGTTGATAGCCTAACATTTTATCAACAAAAGAGACGACGATCATCTAAATCAGGCCGGCAAACTTAAAGGTGCTATTGACAACATTCAGCCACTAGATATCGCCCCGCCCCCATTGCATTCACATCACAACTCCTCTGTTTCTTCAAGTACATGATCCTACATGTCCCCTCAAGTGGTTGCCTGTTTGTTGCACAACCTGCATATTTCATAGTCCAGTGGAGTGAGACTCGGACAGACTCCCTCATGTCAAGTGATTAATCTTTTGTGGTAGAGTAATTAATTTATTTTGCAACTTTGCAACATACATTAGCTATAGATTTAGGTTACTTTGTGTGGTGGTGTTTCAAGATTCATGTAATGTAATCTATGATAATCTTAGGATATGGCTATGTAGCTTTATGTAACGTTTAGCTTCTCACCTAAGCAGCGGTGTAGTGCAGGGTATACACCGGTGTAAGGCGTATACCTAGTTATTTTTCAGTCAGCATTGCGTATACCCACTTCTAAATCCCCTTGGGTGTGCATCTTCGTTATGCATTGTTTGTGAGAACTATAACGTTAGGTAATTGGATGCAACTGTCACTAATGCCACCTAGCTCCTCAGAGATTGAAGCTATTATTTTTCTAATTTTGACAATCTAACCAGTGACAACACATTAGTTAAAGTTGTAAGGGCTATGGCTGTTGGTATTTGTTGTTGATTTTGTCTAAATATGCCAAATTGTTAGGATGATTAAGCTAAGCTTGTTAATAGCTAACTGACTCTTGATCTGACTAAGACTCTTGATCGTTGACAACACAGAGATACCACGTGATACCAACATTGTTATACTATTGGCTCATAAGCCTTGTTAGAAGCAGGAACCAAATGTCAGACATTGTACACAGAGATAAACAAAACATGCATTTTGGACCCGACATAAGTATGAGGGAATGACCCAGATGCAAGAAAATGCAGAGTCGTACGAAGTTTTGGCATTGCTGGTATTGCATGGCTCCTCCTTGTTGTTGGCTGTAAATCATTCTTCATTTCATTCAATAGCTCAAAAATGCCATCGCTGGATAGACGATATGTCTGAATATTTTTTGGGACATATCAAAAATACAGAAGCACATTGCATTCACAAAAGAAAAAAAAATTAGACACCTTATCTCGTAATTATGAGTTGGCACCTCAAGTCGTTGGGATTGTTCACGTGGAAAGCCAAGTCTGACCTGCTGGAAGTCACCCTCTTCCTGCAGTTAAAACAATAGGGATAATTAATTTCAATTTAGAAATTTTTGAAAGCCCAGTGAAGCCAGCCGCTTGGATTTTGATGTGCGTCTATTCGCACTGTTACGGTACTGGTGCTTGGCTATAATCTCTCATGTGATATTACAGGTCATGATTCAATTAAGTCTTGTTGACGTCACCAAATGAATCCTAATTTGATCAAACCGTTTCCATAATAGAAAATTAAAGGGAAACTTGGCTCAGATTACATTATACCATTCACAATTTTTTCCTATAATTACTATAAGATTTGGTAAATATCATTACAGCTAAATGTATCTATTTGCATTTCTCCTTCCAGTATTTTGCACATTCGAGGAAACGCCCAATATTGTGCATTCTAGATTAGATTAAGATTAAACCGGACTCAATGTATGAGTCTTTATTGTTCACGACACACACGCAGGGAGCGGCCATGCATGCACACACATATGTGGCCGGGGAAATTTAGTCTCTGCATTTCACCCATCCTGGTTGGCCTTTCCTCCAAGGGGCAGCCAGGAGCAGTGGGCAGCCTCTTGTCTGTGGCGCCCGGGGACCATTTCTTCCTAGATCCACGTCATGGTCAGGGACAGGTCTGCATGTTTTTAGTACGGGTCCATGATGGAGTAGACCCCATGTGAGCACGGGGAGAACACGCAAACTCCACACAGAAAGGCAGGGAGATAACCCACCTGAAGCACGGTGCCAGCAGTGCCCCAGGTGGGAATCGAACCCAGGACCTTCTTGCTGTGAGGCAGCAGTGTAAGCACTGCGCCACCATGACACTGTAAATGCACTGTAAATTCAAGCAAACACGCAAAATGGACAAGATGTGTTAAATTGCACATTTGAAAGACGCAATCCTCAGTGCACGTTGTTAGTAGATCAGCTTGGACATTTTTTTGTGGGTGGTATAAAGTTTGCATGTTTTTACACACACAAACCTTTATTAAATCAGGCCCATTGACAGTTACACAGAAGTGAAAATTCAGCTCTTATGATGATCCTCCCGGATCACGGAGTGAACCCCGCCACCCTACAGAGAAACCCCATTTCAGCCGCTTGTATCTGCAATCTCATTCTTTCGGTCACTACCCATAGCTCATGACCCTAGATGAGGGTGGGAACGAAGACCGACCACTAAATTGAGAGCTCAGCTCCCTCTTCACCACCACGGTTCGGTACAGTGCCCGCATTACTGCAGCTGCTGCACCCAACCAGCGATCAATCTCCTGATCCCTTTTACCCTGTTTTACCATGTTTAATATGAACATCCGACACTGTAACATTATATATATATATGTCAGAAAATAAGGAAAAGCATAGTATGTCCCCTTTAAGGAGTAGGTCACATAACAGCAGACATTGTCATGAGAGACCTGCACAACTTTAGCATTTTATCTTGTTACGTTTGCCTTTGTATATGGTGCCTTTTCCATAGGGAAATAAATTGGTCCAAAAGTCTAAACACAATGCCTATTTTGTTTACTATTCATTGGTTTACAATGTAACTTCTGCTGACATTCATAATACATAAGAACCTAATACATCTTATCTTTATTCTCATGCACAATATTATCCAAGGATATAGGCCAAGCCATTCATTATGATAACTTGATAAATCATTTCATGCATTGAATACATAACTTACTGCTCAATTCCCCTTAGCCGTAAAGGCTAATGTTGAGTGCATTCTGAAGCATGAACACATTGAGACATGCAGGCTCAAAATCAGGATGGTCCACCATGCCTGTGGGAAGATTTTGAAATTCATCCATTTTTCTTCTAACCTACTGAGTGAGAAAGGGTAAGTCTACTGGGATTTGACAAACTGCATAAGATCAACATTGATTACATGGACATTATCACACAAGGCTGTCTTTGGGATTTCCCTGCAGCACACATACTTGTTCTGTTGACAGACAATTTAGACTCAATATTACTTCAGTATAACAACAGATGTGCATTAAGGTGTACGTAAGAACCGACAAATGCAAAACTCAGTGTTTCCTGCGGAACAATAAAATAAATAAAGTCCTCAACCGTTTGCCCGTCTCCAGTGCTTCACTCAACAATGTAACAGCCTAATTCCACCTGTGTTAAAGTGTATGTGACTCAGTCTAGCGGGTTTGTTGTGGGAAGTGAGTCTCTTCCGGTGTGTGAGATAAGTACCAGCACGTTGCCACAGCCACAGAAAAGTGTATGCCATTAGTGGTAGTCACGTTACTTTAGTCAGCTATAAAGTGTTGCAGTATCATTGTTCCTGAAAGGCTGTGCTTTTCTTTTCTTTTTGCCATAGCGGCAAGGCAAAATGTTACCAGCGGAAACACTGAAACTGGCAGGATGTGGACTGAGATATACAACTGGAAATGCAGTGGGCCTCTATTCTTAAATGCATTTTATAGTTTCCGTTATGTTGTAAGTGGAAATACGTTATATCCAATAATGTATTGGCTAACCAACTAGCTCAACAAAATTGACAATCCTAGCTTGTATGGCCAAGTGGTAGGTAGTGAGGTTATGGGCATAGGCCATAAACATACGTCTAGCCAGCTACATATGATAGTATCGTCCACGCTGTGTCCTTGTCGGATGAACTTCATCAGCTGCCTCTTCTCATTCAGGATGTGGGCTCAAACATATAAGGTGTGATCGCGCTATATTGAGCAGCAGCCAATTAACATGAGGCGGCCAATCACAGCAGCGGCTCATTATATCAATGGCCACATAAAGCAGCCTGTTTTTGACAACAGAGAAAGGCTGAAACAAAAACTACAGAAGCTGGATGTAGGCGTTTTTTTGCTATGAACTTAACAATCGTACTTTTGAAACTGTTTTAAATGGATAAAAAATAGCAAAATATGATCCCTTTAATGTGTGTGAGAGTGAGGGAGGGAGGGGGGTGCGCAGCTTTGGTTGCGCAACAGACAGTGATGGTCCGCTTCAGACACACCCAAAAGGAAATTTGAGATCGTCAAACGTTCTTGTCTTTTTCTTGCAAACCTCGGAAAGCTAATTTGCTGAGCAACATGTCGAACACCGTAAAGAACTTCACAGTGAGCTATAATCCTATCAATGAGAAAAACACATTCACAAATGGCGACTTTGTTTCAGGTCAAATTACGTTGGAACTTTTTAAAGAGTGTCAGATAGAAACCCTCTCTATCAAATTCAAAGGGAAAGCCGAAGTTCTTTGGACAGAAAAGCATGGTCACAGTACGGCTGTGTATCACTCCAAGGACAAATACTTCAGCAATAAATGTTTTTTTATTCGAAAGGATGGTAAGTTGACTGCGGTAAAATTAGTTTTATATTAGATATTCGGACGCCAATAACTCTCAAACGATATGCTGTAGAATAAAGTTGATTACATTTTCTGAATTGGACAAAAACGGACTGTAATATACACGTATCGTTTTTGGCAATTCGTAACTTTGTCATAACCGGGCTTTACACTGGTTTCAACTCCAACAAGCACAAACAGCTAACAGTGTTAAAGTGTGTTGGTTTGGTGTGAGGTATCCGTCTGAGTTGGTTGGTGTTGGCTGGTGTTGACGGGGCAGTGTGATCAGGCCAGTTGTTTCTCCTAACACACTAACACACGACCACATTGTCAGCTGTTGTGTGTTGGCAGTGTGGGATGGCCTTTTGGGACCGTCAATAAAGTTCAGTCTGGAAATTTTAAACCTTTTAAAGGGGTCATATTTTGCTTCTTTTTTTTTTTTTTTTTTAAATCAATTTAAACCATTCTCATGTAGTATTTGAAGTACGTTTATGACATTTATATAAGAAAAAACGCCTAAATCCAGCTTTTGTAGTTTTTGTTTCAGCCTCTCAGTTTCTCTGTTGTCAAGAACAGGCTGTTTTATGTGGCCATTGATCTATAATAATGAGCCGCTGCTGTGATTGGCCGCCTCATCGGAGGCTTGGGTGGAGGCGGGGATTTTCTGAATGGTAAGAATTTTGCGTAATGTTTGTAGTTTTGCACCTTGTCTATGTTGGTGCGTGTATGCTATTGTCTGTAGCCAACTAGCCGTATGTTTATGGTCTCTGCCCATAACCTCACTACCAACCACTTGGCCACACAAGCAAGGATTGTCTTGTTTTGTTGAGCTAGTTAGTTAGCCAATACATTATTGGATTTTATGTATTTCCACTTAACTTTCACATAGCGCAAACTATAAAATGCATTTACAATATAAATTGGTTATACTGGAGTCATTGGGTCTTAATTGTTTGCCGACAGAACACAAACTATATGTGCTGCAGGGAAATCCCAAATATAGCCTACTTATGCGATTGTGTCAGTGTTGATCTATAATATTGAGCATGAGAATAAAGATGAGATGTTTGTATTAGGTTGTTATCTATTATGCATGTCAGCAGAAGTTACATTGTAAACCAATTAGTAGTAAACAAAATAGGTATTGTTTAGACTTTCAGACCAATTTATTTTCCTATGGAAAACAATACACACATACAAAGGCAAACGTAACAAGATAAAATGCAACTTGTGCAGGTCATGACTGCTGTTATGTGACATACTCCTTAACTTGATTGCATAGGGGAGTGGAAAATAAGTGTAAAAGTGATTTACTTGTAGACAAGTAGTTTTCTACTTGTAGCTCTACTTTATGTTGCCAGTGCCACCATCACTTTTGAATATCTATATTATAACTTTATCTGGTGCTCCTACGCTTTCATAGATAATGTCCTTGAAATGTTATAGGATATTACTTCACTACTCCATTACTCCACATAACATGCATTCAACAGCTCTCAAAATAATTTACAGCGTCATTCCTAAAGTCCAGGCTAAAGACATCTGTGTACTCATAAGTAATGTGGGTAGTAACCGTGAAGTAAAACAATAATTTGTATGAACAGCTACATTGTCTACAGGAGCCTGACACATTATCCAATTAGATATTTTGAATTCACTCTTGTATTATAACCCACTCATGTCCAACGTGACCTCACTCACACAGAAAAATACCACTAGAAACCAAGTATTCAAATCAGAATTATTGTTTATTAACCAACATGTACCCTCTCCTCAGTTGTTACAGGTATCTTGCCTACAGAAGCTTCGTTAGCTGGTGCTGGTGCTATTTACCCGGCAGGGTCAGGGTTGTGATACCAGCCGTAAGTTCCCTGATGCTGAGGGCGTCTATGTGGAGTTCAGACTGCTCCTTGGTTGAAGCAGGACACGTAGCCAGCAATTATATGCTCCTTTGCTGGCCTCTCATACTGGCCGCATCGGTCCTCAGGGATGGGGATTGTCAAAACCTAGCTGACATAGGGTGCAGGGTCCTTGGACACATGGTCAAAGAGGACCTCCGTCAGGTCATCGATGTCATCTGTATAATAATGGAAAGTTAAGAACATGTCACTCACTAACTCAGTTTTTCATGTTAACTTTTCATCTGTTAACTGTTAAGTCAGTCTCTCCATTGTATTCCTAACTCCATCATAGACTACTTGCACAGACACACTTTTTTCCATAGGTATAATTCATCATTCACACAACAGTCACTGCAGTTGCATGCTAGTATGGCCTGATACTGGCAGCGTGCCGTTAAAATTGTAATGGTCTTGTGTTTTAATTTTGATGTTTAGCAGTTCTGTCTGTGGAATAATAAATATGTCCTTGTGTTAACTTCACTGGTTTGGCTGTGCATTCTTCCTTTTGATAATACTGACAGTGACGTTAGATTGTGCAATATGAATTGATGTAAAACAAAGTGAGTTTTCATTTCTGTAAGCAGCAATGACGCAGTCCTATTCATAAATGCTGTAGGTTGTGGTTGATTTCTGATCAAAATTCTGCCAGACTACCAACCTGTACGTCTAATGTGATGATGCAGAGTTCTCATGGACAACTACCTGCCAGTCAGTATGTTCACCAGGTGGGTCAGTTGTTAATTCTGAGCTTATTCTGACAGTCAGCATCAAGTGGCATACATCCTATGATTCAGGAGAACCTACCCTGTCTATCTGGTGCAGTCTAAAGTCACCATTATGCATTGCCTTTGTGTGAGCATGCTGTATTGGACAAACATGAAAAAAAACGCTTATTGAAAAATACCAGTTTACTATATTTTCATCAGTAACACAACTACACACGCTTACATATGTGCATTGACAAAGAGCATAAAGTATGTTCTGTCTTGTAGCGTGTGGCAGAGTAGGGGCAAAGGCTATGGACCGGAGCAGAGTGAAACACTGCTAAAACCAGGTGAGAGATGACAGTGTGTGTGACGGGAGACAGTAAACGAATGGGAAACGTACAGTGGGAATGACTAGTGAGCAGTGAATCCTACTTTGTACTGGTCCTCGTTAACAAAACAATCACACCAAGTGTTGAACACAAACTGCTGTGGGTTAACTGTAGCCTGAACGACGTCCTTAAAATACATTCCAACCACTCCTCGTATCTTCACATCTGCGGAGACCGTGTAGTGATGCGTGTTCATCGTTGCAGCAGCGGGCACGTTTTGTCATGTTTGTCTACCGCTTGTCTTGGACATGTATCTGAGTCTCTCAGTGGTTGCAGGCGGGGTTAAACACTGAGGCTCCACAACATTTATAGAGTTGATGTTGTATGTAAATTACATGCAAATCATGTGTTCCTTGTGATGTCACGAAAAGCGCAAAATCAAAACGGCTCGTTTCTGCATGTAGGAGGAACATGATTTTGACAAGGAAACTACAGCTAAATGGGAGGGCTTTCTCAGATTTCACCTTTTCTTGTCTATTAGATACCGTGACAACATGCTTATGTGAAAGGGCAAGGAAAAACGGTTTTGCCTAATAGGATCTCTTTAATATCTTTGTAACCAAATTAGCTAGAGACTCAGATATGTTGGCTCGTCAGTGTGATGAGCAATTCCTTATCTTGTGTTTTATTGTTTATAAATGGCATGCCTCGGCATACCCATCAAAGTACCGGGACTCAAGACATTCAACCTTTTATTTCTCTATTTGTTGGATTCTTACAATTTTCTCTGTTGATTGGAAAAGATCATTTTCTACAAAGAAAACAAAAACAATGATTAATAACAAATGATGGTCAAACATTAACTAGGATAAATGAGCAAAAGGTGATAATATTTAACTTGCGTAATTAATGTATCCAGAGTAGGATACGATCAGCAGAAACAAAAATGGTAAAAGTAAGATTTGAGGCCCCTGAACCACATGGGCCATGTTTCAGATCTATAAATTATGTTGTTTTGAAGTTCTAACAGTTTTATGCAAACATGTCCTCATAAAAACTGAAAAAAGGTGAAAACTGAAAAAGGCAAGAGATGCCCATTGTAGTTTTGAGGCCACTGAACAACATAAGCCATGCTTCAGATCTATAAATGATGTTGTTTTGAAGTTATAACAGTTTTATGCAAACATGTCCTTATAAAAAAACCAAGCAAAGTGAAAACTGAAACAAGTAAGAGATGCCCATTGTAGTTTTAAGGCCATTGTGCATAGGTCATGTCTCTAAATCATGTTTTAAAGTTAAACTATGTAAATACATTTATTTCCATATTAAAGTCATGTTTAATAGAGAAAATGTGGATTTTTCAACTTTCAACTTTTCCTAAAAGTTAAAGAGATTTCACAAATCTGGCAACCACTCTCACTAAACCTCTGATGTATGCTAAATAATTCAGTCCATGTTTGACACATCTAGCTACTGTTCTCCCAGTAGAAAACATTTGGAATTTTTCTAATGTGATCAATTTTCCTAAAAATATAAGATTTCACAAATCTTGCAACCATTCCTATTTAACCTCTAAGATGTGCTGAATAATTCTAATGCAGTTATAAATGTAATGCAGGGATTTGGACCAGATGTAATTTACAAATAAAACATGTGAGAAATGTACAAATGTGTCAAATGAAAGTATTTCAAAATATTTGTGTTGAGGAGTTGCAGGAGTAATTAACAGTCAAATCTGAATATCAAGCGAATATTAAACGCCATGCTATCTTTACTGTGGTCTCTTAAAGCCATAAATGCTTATTCCAGATCAGAGCTTGTGTGGAATAAAACTAATTTCGTCCAGTTTTTGCTTTGGGCATGCAGAAATGTTTCATAGTAGATTACCTTTAGTAGATCTCAACTAATGATGCAAGTACTATTATGTTAATATAATGCTGTACTGCTTTTTCTTTAGGAGAAGATAGTCAACCACTTCAACCACTATTGACGGATGAGAATAGGAGGGCATGTAAGTTACACTAACACTACAATTGTAAATTCCAAGATCCTACCGCAGGTTGTGCTGAGACTGATCCACCAGTTTATTTAAGGGTGGCAGTCTATATTTTTCAAAATAAAAAAGGCTTCATAGTTTCTTTGCTATTCCCTGCTGGCATCATGCAGCAGGCTTAGTTCTGATGCATGCAGCTCTCTCTGTCTCTCATTGTAAAGAATGTCATGTAGTACATTCCTTATAAACTTCAAATCGGTCCACTCTACAATCCGACGTACATCCAATCAAGAATGGAGCCTAACAATTTGGAACACATTAAATCATGTTCTATGAGGTATGTGTTTGTTGTCAAGTTGACAAGTAAAGAAACGTCAAACTGCCAAAGTTTGGTATGACATGTTGAGAGAAAAAGAGAGAACCTACATGTAGCAGGTCTAGGTGAGGCTTCAGGGCGAATAGTAAACCTCTCAGGATAATTTCAGTCATATCTAGACATTAAGACACTGCTATTTAACAATACAATAGCCACATTATGGTAAACAGTCTTGTTGCTTTTCAGACAGGAATGTGATGCCCAGAGGTTGCCATATCTACCCGTTCACCTTTCAGATTTCTGACCAGTAAGGATGATCAATGATGAGTTAATGCAGACAGGCAGTTTATCTTTTGTAAACATTTGTTTTTGTATAATTATTGAGTTTGTTTTCCATGGCATTGTCTTAAATATCTTTAATGTTATCATCAAATGATAGGCCTACTGATTTTTTTTTACCTTAGGGAAATGTCTTCCTCCTTTCATGGAGAACATGGTAAAGTTGTGTACTCATTGGAGGCCTGTCTGAGTAGATCGATGAGGATTGACAGCAAAGCATCAACTAAGATCAACTTTCTCTCAAAAACAGACCCAAACGATATCCCTGGGATAATGGTATGTGATAACTTCTAGTGGATATTAGAGGTCTACACATCCGTTAAATGCTTGTTGTTTTTATTTGAGACCTAAAATGAAAGCCCTTTCAATCAAACCTGTTTGTTTTATGACCACCTTACACCAGACGATCGAGATGACGGGAGTGCACCACAACTCTAGCAAAACTCTCATGATTTTATTCCGACATTGGAAATTTGTCTGCGACAGTGAAATCTCTTGAAAAGTCGTTTGGTCTAAGGCCTGCATTAGGCTAGGCACATAGTAGAGGATAATCGTTGCCGATTTGACCCGATTTGCCCCCCTCCGACAATTGCAGGAGCATTCCTAGCATTCAGGCTAGTCAGAACTGATTACCTGGCAAGATTATCCTGTAGTCTGAGGTGTTTACAGATTCAATTGGCAGCCTCCCGATCTACTTGCAAGCCAGTCAGGACCGCCCTGATACTATCAAACACGTTGAATATTTACAATTCAAAATCCTGTAGTGTGTGGCAGAACAATGATGGAAAGTCGAACAGAAACCAAAGAGTTCTAGTTAGCCAATGAAAGCTGAACTGGTTAAAACGACAACCATGATGGCAAATGCAAAGTGGAGTATTTCTTGAGCAAGATGGACAGTAAAAATGGAGGCCAGTCTTGTGGATTTATGACAACAATATGAATGCTTCTTTAATATTTTCACTTAATATATGAACACCAGTGTTTCCCCTTTATATATTCTACCGTTGTGGGGCGCCATGGTAAGAAAATGATCCGCCACAGCAATTTATTTATTTTTTGTGGTTATTGGTTGTTGTCATCCCAGGTGTTCCTTCTCTGCTCCATCAGTCAATGCTTTGCTCTATTAAGGACTTTTAACAGTATAGCCCCACTATACACGGATCGCCTGGCAGCCAGTTCTGCCTCCATTCGCTTTCTATGGGATGCGAGCAATTGGCTGGAACCACATAATTGTGAATTGTGATTATATTTTATTTTATTTTTTATTAATAAAATTAGCCTTATATTAAATGTAATATGAGTCTGGGTCGCATTTCGTAAGTTATTTCAACTTGATTGTAATGGATTTTAATGTTAAATTCTAGTCTAAAAATCACAGAAATTCTGTGGATGCCCCCAGTCTCCCTTACATGCTATCACTCCAAGCCCTCTACCACCACAGTAACAAGAAAATAAATAGGGGAAACACTGGTAGAGCCTTTTATCACACGGAGGGAACTTTACTTGACCATTTCAGATTAGAAAGAAACTCGCCTCAAGAGGAGGTGATACTGTTGGCCAGCATGAAAGAAGTCCGTACGAATAGTGATGTGTTTTTGTCTTTCATGTAGTACTGTTAGTAATGTCACATTGTATGAGTTCATCTGTGTTCCCTTTCAGACACCACAACGTGGGTCAGAGGACAAGAAAATGAGGTTTTTTACTTCAGGAACAGTTGGTATGGATGTAAATATTGAGAAAATGGGTTACCACCAAGGTGAGAATCTTTTTATATATATACTATTATTCTCTTACCAAAGTCTGTTGTGATGAAGGCTTTGCTGCTTGGTTTTGTAGGAGAGGGGATAAAGGTTGTGGCCTACATTCGCAACAACTCATCTCGCGCAGTCAAGCCCAAGTACTGTGTGTACAGGAAGAACAGCTTCTTTGCAAGGGCGAAGAGGAGACTTGGTATTAAAAAAGTCTTGAAAGACGTGGGAGAACCTATCCCACCCTCAACTAACCAGACGGTCACCAAGATCATTAACATCCCCCCTGACGTGGTGCCGTCCATTCTCAACTGCAACATCCTTGCATCAGAGTACAGGCTTGGGGTAAGCTTCTAACTGCCCAAGAGATTATGAATGAGTGTTGAAAACTGATGAGAATGTCCTGTGGAGAATGTCCCCCCCCATCAATCACTAAATGCGTTGAATGTGTTTCTTTTGGATGGAAGTACAATTGTGTCTAATAAGAAAATGTGTTACTAATGCGTCATTCCATTGCATGTGATGGATATATATACATATGGCTTGATTATGTATGTGTGTTGTTTTTCTCCATTTGTGTGCTATATCTCTCTATGATGCTGTAGGAATGTAAACAATTAATCAGTGAATCAAGGAAGCATTGAACATGTATATTATAACACCATAATTAGTAAGCATGCTTGAACTCATTAACTATAATAATATATAATATTTCTGAATTACTTGTGCCTTTTTTTCTTTTTCTTTTTTGGTTGTGTACACATAGTGTGGGTTGCCCCAACGAGGATTAAATTAATCTTGGATTAGAGATAATCAAAATTTAGTGAATCTAGGTTTAAAATAAATAAATTTGGGTTTAAAGCTAATCAGAGCTGTGTTGCACCACTTACATTTAATCCTGGATTAGTAAATCTAAGATTAATGATTTAAACCAAGATTTGAATGTAGATTTAAACCAAGATTTGAATGTAGATTTAAACCAAGATTGGGTAGACTCGGCTTTAGACTCTTTATTTAAATCACAGCACAAACAAGAAATTGCAATAACCTCAATTGTTTAAAAAATAAAATTAAAAAGTGCTGATGTTTAAAGTGCTTGACAAACTCAAATAAATAAATCAAACTCAAATAACTCAAACAAAAGTGTGCGCTGCTCCCGGGACCTTACAGAATAAGAAAATGGATCAGTCTCTCTCTCTTTTTGATGAAATTTTATTTCATCAACAAGTAGAGGAACTGTCTCTGCAAACTCCGTTCTGGTGTCATCTTCACGACAAGAGTGTAGATCATGTCCTGTGTACACGCTTCTGCATGCATTCTTTGCTTCTCTGCTGCTGCTGTGTGCGCTCACTGTCAAACAACACACACACGTGGCGCGCTGCAAGACCGTTCCTCTTTAGTATTACTTGGTATCGAATCGAAACCAAAATTTGTGGTATCGTCCACCCCTAGATGTGCGAAGTTGTGGCCAAAAGCCTTGTCGCTTAAGGGTAGATGTCTTCATAACATAAGGATCACGTCCAACATATGTTGTGATTTTCTGTTTGTACCTTTCTCTCTTAATATCGCACAGTGTGGTCTTTCCTCCATCTCTTCCATTCTGCTTTTCACTTCCTGCCCTGCATCTGAATTTCGTGCGTCATTGGAATCATGTGACTGCAAACAACGTATGGTGTAACTTAATCACTCAGTCAGTCAGTCAGTGACAGACATTCGTGTTTATAGGACTGGCCCACTACACACATACGCAACAAGACACTACACACACACACACACACACACACATACACACACACACACAGACAGACCTGCTAAATGTCAGGCGCACCAGTGCGACTAATGAAAATGTTTAGTCACACTTGACAGAGTTTTGGTTGCATATACTCTGGAGCCCTGCACCTAGTGATGCCTAGTAAGGCCCTAGCAACCACCCAGTGATGCCTAGCAACCACCTAGTAATGCCCTAGCAAGCACCCAGTGATGCCTAGCAACCACCTAGTAACTCCCTACCAACCACCTAGTAACACCTAGCAACCACCTAGCAACCACATTGTAAGGCCCTAGCAACCACCAATAACAACCTGGCAACCACAGAGCTGTATTGCTTGGGTGATACGTCCAACTATGGCAGTTAGCCCACTTCACATTTTCTTTAGGAAATGTACTTTCTAGTTTGTTATTGGTGTCATAGACAAACAACTGCCTCCATCTTACTCGACAATACCAGAACTCATCAAATGCATGTACAAATCTATCTTGAGACATGCAAAAGAAAAACAATGTTTTCAATGTCACTGTTTTACACAGGTTTGTCTGGATGTCAAGTTCGCCTCAGGCCCAGAGATAATATTCCCAGTAGTGATCCTACCTGCCACTCAGCCTTCTGCTGTGGAACAGCCACCTGCCTATGGGGGCTTTGGCTTTGCAGCGTTTGGCAACATATGAAATGTACCTTCCCTGGTCTGATTTTGAAAAAGAATATTAGTGATGGGGGCCTGATGATAGTTTGAGTAGGGCCAGGGTATGGAATTACAGGACTGTAAATAGGTTATATTTGACTGCTTTATCATAATTGTTTGTCAAACTATTTTTCTGATGATGACTTTATTGTTTATTGTTACACATACTTTATAGTAACAGACTAAAACTGCACTGTGCAGTGAAAAGGTTTATCTCTTTGAGAGCAAAGAATGCCGCATCATGTATTGTATGTCATATGTATCAAGCACAGTGGTTGAGGAAATGGGGAATTGTTAAATTTTATTATTATTTTACTCAACAGACATTGAGGGAATGTATATATATATATATATACTGTATATAGAGAGAGAGAGCGCGAGAGAGAGAGAATGTATGATGATGACTGTTTAGCATCACAAGGTTCCCTTTCTCTATTGTTGCATTTTCCCCAACTACAGTACAGACAGTTACGTAATTCTGTTGGAAGTCTGATCTTAAAACAATCAGCATCAGATGGAGTCTTTGGACAAAATCTTATCAAACGCAGTCATTGGTCTAATGCAGATCTATTTGGGTGTTCTTGACATGAAATAGTTTAGGAACCTTTTATTTAGTGAACCTTCTGTGTGCCCTTATATTTTACATTGAGCAATGTTTGTTGAACTTTGTTGTTGTCTGGAAAATTTGAAAATATACTTTCTTTATTGAACACATTTACTTATCCAGCTCATTCTGAAGTACTTGTGCCTTTTTTGTCTTTTTATTTTATCTGGTTGTGTACACAGTGTAAGTGAGGGGCATACACATATAGAGACTGAAGTTAAAGAAAAACAGTTTGGGTCGAAGAGTTAAAGGAAACTGTTACAATTATGCGTACCATAGATGTTCATTCTACAGTATAGCAGCTTTTGTCACAAGTTAAAAAAAAACAAGTTAACCCATAGTGTATCCATTAAAATGAAAGTTGTATAAATACAGTAGCAAGGAATGTGTCCTATAAATTGTTACATGACGATAAAACTTAAAAACATCAAAAATTAAGAAGGAAACAAAACTAGAAAATGGAATTGTTTGGTGCTTTGTTTCTTTTTGGAAAATGGATTGTTTGTTCTATTGTTTGTTCTATTGTGGTCTCTGACAAAGGCTGTCAGAGATCACACAAATGAGATCAGAGATCTTTGACAAAATGTTCATGATGATGAATGAACAAGCCAAAGGATTAAAGACTTTTTAACTTTATTCATGAAGAGTGCTTTGGTTTTGTTTTCATCTTGATGCACCAACCCCACACCAAAGCACACTTTCTTCTTTAGATCATCACTTCAAAATATCCATTTGTAGCACTCTCTATCTTGATTTTTCTATTCTGTTGTTTTATTTTTTCTAAATGGAATATCATTACGGAAATAACATTCGGGCTTAAAACTGTAAATAACATGGGTGTAAATGTAATTTGGTGCCATATGATTGGAGATACGTCATGGCAAACATTGAAACTATAGCATGTGAGCGTCATAAACCA
>OMKK01042864.1:0-11866 GCA_900302305.1 Polymixia japonica | reverse complement strand
TTAACGTCACAGCACACCTCCCTAGGGAGGAGGAAAGAGAACCTCATAGCGACAGTAGAGACATTCATTCATCCAGGCGCAGAAGGAGATAAGACACACAGCATTAGACATGAAAAAAGAAAACAACGTAGACGGTATGAGATATAAAAGGATAAATGCAGAGGGGACGGCCAGGGTGAAAAAACCCCAATTACTGTTGGAAGGGGGAGGTGGAGGGGAGAAGAGGGTGAGGCAACGGGGTACATGGTTGGACACACTGAGGGAGGGGGGAGCAGGAGCAGGAATCTGGTGTCCATAGACCTGGGTACCAGCCGGTGCTAACTAGGTGGCTAACCTAACTCTAAAGGTAAGCTAAGTTACTCATGAACTAGACAAAGTTAGGGCTGACCGAATGATAAGGAGAATAAATAGGTCTTAAACTTAGATTTGAAGATATCTATAGAAACTGCCTCCCTGATAGCAGCAGGCAGACCAGATAAAAGACAGATAAAAGCCCAGCGCCAAGAGATCAAAGAGCACGGGGTGGGATATATGGAATTATTAAGTCTGATAAGTAACAGAGCGCAAGCCCGGGTAAAATTCTATACATTAGTAACTACCTCAGGTTGTGCTGAGACTGATCCACCAGTTTATTTAAGGGTGGCAGTCTATATTTTTCAAAATAAAAAAGGCTTCATAGTTTGTTTTTCCTATTCCCTGCTGGCATCATGCAGCAGGCTTAGTTCTGATGCATGCATCTCTCTCTGTCTCTCATTGTAAAGAATGTCATGTAGTCAACATAAAGTACATTCCTTATAAACTTCAAACTGGTCCACTCAATTCGACATACATTCAATCAAGAAAGGAGTCTAACATGTTGGAACACATCTTAAGTCATGTTCTACGAGGTATGTGTTTGTTGACAAGTAAGGAAACGTCAAACTGCCAAAATTTGGCATGACATACTGAGCGAACCTACATGTAGCAGGTCTAGGTGAGGCGTCAGGGCAATACAATAGCCACATTATGGTAAACAGTCTTGTTGCTTTTCAGACAGGAATGTGATGCCCCAAGGTTGCCACATCTACCCGTTCACTATTCAGATTCCTGACCAGTAAGTGTTGTGTAATAATGTGTTTAACTTAAGATGATCAATGATGAGTTAATGCAGACAGGCAGTTTATCTTTTGTAAACATTTGTTTTTGTAGAATTACTGAGTTTGTTTTCCATGGCATTGATCTGTCTTAAATATCTGATGAATATCTGAAGTTATCATCAAATGGTAGTCCTACTGATTTTTTTTTTTTTTAACCTTAGGAAAATGCCTTCCTCCTTTCATGGAGCCCATGGTAAAGTTGTGTACTCATTGGAGGCCCGTCTGAGTAGATCGATGAGGATTGACAGCAAAGCATCAACTAAGATCAACTTTCTCTCAAAAACAGACCCAAACGATATCCCTGGGCTAATGGTATGTGATAACTTCTAGTGGATATTATTAAAGGTCTACACATCCTTTAAATGCTTTTGAAACCCGTTCAATCAAACATTTCCCTCCATTTTTATTTGAATATAGTAACCAGCAGAATCAAGGTGCTACTCATTTTTGACAGTGTATTAAAAATGAGAAGCTAAAATACCTTACAGTATGTGTGGCATGCACACCCTTACTTTGGCTGGGCACATAGTAGAGGATAATCGTTGCCGATTTGACCCGATTTGCCCCCTTCCGACAATCATGGGGGCTTTCCCATTTCAGGCTAGTCAAAACTAGCAAGATTATCCTATAGTCTGAGGTGTTTACAGATTCAGTTGGCAGCCTCCTGATCTACTCGCAAGCCAGTTGGAACCACCCCAATACTATCAAACACGTCAAATATTTACAAAACATTAAAACAGAACAAAGATGGAAACTCAAACAAAAGCAAAAGAGTTCTAGTTAGCCAATGAGAGCCGAACTGACTGGTTAAAACGACAGCGATGGTGGCGAATGGTTGTGTGGAGTGGAGTGTTTCTCGAGCAGGGTGGACAGTAGAAATGGAGGCCAGTCTTGTGGAATTATGACAACAATATGAATGCTTCTTTAATATTTGCATTTAATGTATACATACACAACAAGCGCTGCAAGTTCTTATGTCTGACTGTTCACCGACTGTTCACCTTTTCAGAGAATCAGGACTTTGGTCGTAATCTTGAAGTGTCTGGTGCAAGATTGTCTAGTGTGTGCATTATCACGACTAAAGACTCTGAACTCTGACGTTATGTGTGGGGTCTACCACTATTTCAATATAGGTTGTTTCGGATTTTAAGTATCTTCTAGTGTGTGCCTAGCCTTAGTAGAAGCACTTTTTACTTTAAAGGGATAGTTATTTTGGGGGGGAATTTGGCCATTGTTCTTCCTTACCCAGAGTCAGATGAACTTGTGGATGCCATTTTCACTGTGTGAAGTTTGAAGGAATGGGTTAACTTTGTCTGACTCTGGGTAAGTAGGAAAAATCCCCAAAACACGAATCATGTACCATCTCACAGGAATCTGCGCAAACATTTCTGAAGAAGAACCATAATAATAATAATAAACCAGCACAAAAACAATAGGGTTTCAGCTCTACAGGCTTGATCCATAATTAGGCTATTAGTGACGTGCACACTTATGCAGCCAAAGTGTTTAAGTTTTCCCCTTTCACTACATTGTCAAGAATGAGTAGGTTTTTGTTTTTTTACATGATTCAGTTGTTTATACTACAGAGCCCCGGAGTGGCCATAGAGAGAAAAAAATATATATCGAGGCAATGTTTTACTACATTGAGCGCTCAAAATGCTATTGCATGCGCACAAGATACAATTCGTTCCCACGTTTTGATTAATTTGTTACCATTTGGAATTGAAAGGGTGTGTAGACTTTGGATGTTTATTTTACTTCTCTGTCCCGGTAAATACACACACATTAATTAAAACTATGATGGATACATGCACGCATACACAAACTCAATCAGACTCTGCATAGGGTGGGTGGGATACCACTTCTGCTACTGTATGTACTGAAAATTCGAAATGTTTTATCTAGTAGAAATACTGTTAATTTGTTAATTCAGAAGCGAACATTTGAATTTACTTTATTAACAGTACAGCCTTTTATCACATGGAAGGAACTCTACTTCAGCGTTTCAGATTAGAAAGAAACTCGCCTCAAGAGGAGGTGATACTGTTGGCCAGCATGAAAGAAGTCTGTACGAATAATTATTTTTTGTCTTTCATGTTGTTAATGATGGTAATGTTGCATTGTATGAGTTCATCTGTGTTCCCTTTCAGACACCACAGCATGGGTCCAAGGATAAGAAAATGAAGTTTTTTACTTCAGGAACAGTTGGTATGGATGTAAATATTGAGAAAATGGGTTACCACCAAGGTGAGAATCTTTTTATATATACACTATCTATTATTCTCTTACCAAAGGCTGTTGTGATGAAGGCATTGCTGCTTGGTTTTGTAGGAGAGGGGATAAAGGTTGTGGCCTCCATTCAGAACAACTCGTCTCGCGCAATCAAGCCCAAGTACTGTGTGTACAGGAAGCACAGCTTCTTTGCAAGGGGGAGGAGGAGAGTTGGCACTAAAGACCTCTTGAAAGAGGTGGGAGAACCTATCCCACCCTCAGCTAACCAGACGGTCACCAAGATCATTAACATCCCCCCTGACGTGGAGCCGTCCATTCTCAACTGCAACATCATTAAAGCAGAGTACAGGCTCAGGGTAAGCATCTCACTGACCAACAGATTATGAATGAGTGTTTAGTTTCTTTTGGATGGAAGTACAATCATGTCTAATAAGGAAATCTGTTACTACTGCATCATTCCATTGCATGCGATGGATATATATACATATGGCTTGATTATGCATGCGTGAAACGAACCAAATGTTGTTTTGCTCCATTTGTTTGCTATATCGCTCTGTGATGCTGTAGGAATGTAAACAATTATGTGAATCAAGGAAGCATTGAAATGTATATTATAACACCATAATTAGTAAGCATGCTTGAACACATTTACTTATCTAATATTTCTGAATTACTTTACCCTATACCAAGATTAGGAAGACTCGGCTACTGAAGGGTTAATAAGAGAAAAGAGTGGGGAGCGACTCAACAAGTAGGCTATGTGTGTGTCAGGGTTGTTTGTATTTAGTAAACAATGTAGCTAACAAGTCGGTAATAAAAACAAAGTAGCCGATTATTGTGCGTGCTGGCAACAATTTTAAATAAAATCCATTAACCTGTTAGCCTAACGATAACCGATAGCCTACATTACCTAGCTACTAGAAGCTACAATTTAACTGCTAACATTTTTTTGAATATGGCTTACCAAAGAAGCTCTACTTTATCCTCTTTTGAGGAAAATTGCGGTGAAATAGAGGACAAAATAGACAACGCTACTGTTAAAGTCTGTCCCTTATTTTCCTGTAAGGGACCATTTTGCTCCAAAAATGTTAAACCAAGTGGTTGCAGTGCAGAGTTATAGAAATGTTAAGCATCAAGTGACTTTAGTTGACCTATAACTGGTTAAAGCAGTTTTTGCACACCTGTAGTGTAGTTCAAGAAAAACCAGTTTGTCAATCCTTTCTGCCAGTGTTTTCCAAAGGAATTGGTAATGCATATGAAGTATTGATATAGTACATATGAAGTACATACAAAGTATGTTTGTATGTACTATGTAATCTCAAAGGAGATTATTTTTAAAAAACTATGTGACCTTTACGGTATAATATTCTTAATAAATCCAGATTATATGTAGGCCAGTGTCTCTTGGTGAATCTTCGTTAATACCTAACATACAGTAAGTGCCCTTTTGAGATTCTTGGAGATTTAAGTTGTTCTAAATGCTTCCATAAGAAATGATCATGTCTTGCCTTATATCACTTTCGAGAGAAGTCAAAAGAATAATTAATAAAATATTCTGTTTTGTTTTTTTTGCCGTCATCATGCAGTTCCATGGAGTAGACTGTCTCCACCTTACTCGAAAATACCAGAACTCATCAAATGCTTGTACAAATCAATCTTGAGATGTGCAAAAGAAAAACAATGTTTTCAATGTCACTGTTTTACACAGGTTTATCTGGATGTCAAGTACGCCTCAGATCCAGAGATAAAATTCCCAGTAGTGATCCTACCTGCCGCTCAGTTTTCTGCTGTGGAACAGCCACCTGCCTATGGGGGCTTTGGCTTTGCAGCGTTTGGGAACCCAAACCAAACAGCGTGGAACACTCCACCACAATACCCAATGGCACCCCAGCCTGTGCAACCCCCACCTCCCTATGGAACATATGAAATGTACCCTTCCTTGTCTGATTTTGAAAAAAAATATTAGTGATGGGGGCCCTGATGAGTTTGAGTAGGGCCAGGGTATGGAATTACAGGACTATAAAGGGATTATATTTGCCTGCTTTATCGTAATTGCTTATCAAACTATTTTTCTGTGATTATCACTTTATTGTTTATTGTTACATATACTATATAATAACAGATTGAAACTGCACTGTGTAGTGAAAAGGCACAGTGGTTGGGGAAATGGGGAATTGTTCAATTTTATTATTACCTACACTACAGACAGTTACGTAATTCTGTTGGAAGTCTGATCTTACAACAATCAACATCAGATGGAGTCTTTGGACAAAATGCAGTCATTGGTCTAATGCAGATCTATTTGGGTGTTCTTGACATAAAATAGTTTAGGAATCTTTTATTTAGTGAACCTTCTGTGTGCCCTTATATTTTACATTGAGCAATGTTTGTTGAACTTTGTTATTGTCTGGAAATTTTGAAAATATACTTTCTTTATTGAACACATTTACTTATCCAGCTCATTCTGAAGTAGTTGTGCCTTTTTTTGTCTTTTTATTTTTTGGTTGTGTACACAGTGTAAGTGAGGGGCATACACATATAGAGACTGAAGTTCAAGAAAAACAGTTTGGGTCAAAGAGTTCAAGGAAACTGTTACAATTATGCGTACCATAGATGTTCATTCTACAGTATAGCAGCTTATGTCACAAGTTAAAAAAAAACAAGTTGACCCATAGTGTATCCATTAAAATGAAAGTTGTATAAATACAGTAGCAAGGAATGTGCACAAAGAATAGCACGAACCATAAGAACAAGTCCTATAAATTGTTACATGATGATAAGGAGAAAACAAAACCGGCAAATGGAATTCTTTGATGCTTTGTTTGTTTTTGGAAAATTGAATTGCTTGTTTGTTCTACTGACAACGATGCATGAGGTTTTTTTTTTACTAGTTTTAACTATGTTTATTGAGCAAGCCAAAGGATTAAAGACTTTTTAACTTTATTCATGAAGAGTGCCTCGGTTTTGTTTTCGTCTTTTGATGCACCAACCCCACACCAAAGCACACTTTCTTCTTTATTTGTAGCACTCTCTATCTTGATTTTTGTATTCTGTTGTTTTATTTTTTCTAAACAGAATACCATTATGGAAATAACATTCGGGCTTAAAACTGTAAATAACATGGGTGTAAATGTAATTTGGTGCCATATGATTGGAGATACGTCATGGCAAACATTGAAACTATAGCATGTGAGCGTCATAAACCAAGAATATATAGATAAGGCCTAGTTCTCACTCTACATGTGTGGTCTCTGCCCACTAAGGTGAGCTTGTTCCTTCTTGCATATACCGTGGTTCACTGATTTGATCAGAAGAAAGACTTCTGTTGAGTATGATCCAAATACAGAAGGGAATGTATTTTTAAGAGGGGATTCAATAATACAATAATTGTTTTAGTGATTTTCAAAGAAACAAAAATTGAGTGTCTTTCTGGGAAGGCCAAAGGTGTCCCCCTAGAAACTTTGCCATTTAAACTCTTAATGGTGACAAAGTTGCAGTTGGTAATGGCACCTGTGCACATAGACCTGTGTATCAACTGTATCATCAATGTTTTGGGGATATTAATGATATTACATATGCTTGTATATTTCTTTATCAACTTCTTACTTTGAGATAATAAATCTTCGGGGTGTTAATAACTGGGACTCAGTGTGTAAGTCAATGGCCTAGGGAATTTAGGCGAATGACTATTGAAATTATTTCTGTTGAGAGTTAAGAGGGGATTCAGTAACATGTAATATGGGCTGTAACCACCCCAAATCATTTTTAGTTTATTATCAGTTTAGTTAATACCATTACAGTTTGCTGGAAGTGGCTTCATAAAAAATGGAAATGATCGAGCATATAAAATCGCGTTTAGACTAGCACTAGGACCCTGCGGTCACAGCTGCTGCCACGACGTCATTTTACCCTGACATTTAGACTACAGTCAATTAAATTGGCTGGGGTTGGGATTTTATCTCATAAACATGCGTTTTAAAATTCCCCATAGATGGACTTACGCAAATACTTAAAAAAAGGAGAGACAACAATCAGGAACAGTCAGGTGGAGGGAAACAAGATACTCCACTGGACAATATCAGGACTAATATTATACATAAATGAAAACCTTTATATTGTCATTAAACTGTAACTGTACCCCCAGGTCTGAGCCTAACTCCACCCACTGCATCATTTTGAAAAATTGGCGTGTTGAGCCAATTTCAACCCACGAAATGCCGATTTTTATCAATTTGGTGTCAATGTCAATATTAACGCCAGCATTGATGTGTTTCATCACAATACACTCATATACTTTATTTTACAGCTCAAAAACATGTTTAAGTGTACAGTAGGCCTACCTCTTTAAATAAAAATGATACAATTTAGTTAAGTTCTGGTTAGGACAGCCTACTGCAAGTCCGTCCAGGCCAAAAGCAAAATGAACACTCTATATAGTTAAATTATATATTTTATTTTTGTTATACCATCTACTTCCAATGCCAGGCAGTGATAGGGTGTCTCGTGTGAGCAGGGGTTGGGTTTCTCTTGTGTTATTTTTGTCTGTGTCTGTGTGTGTGGGGAGAGGCGTTCTACCGACTTCTCTGCCTGCTTGTTCCCTCGACCTTCGCCTGTCCCTCCAACTATCCGCTAGCCTACGACCTTCGACCGCTGCCTGGACCTCTGAACTGTTGTCTGCTTATGGCCCGACCTCGACTGCCTTACCACGCTAGAACCGTTGTCTATTTACCCCCGTCATTTGTTAAATTAAACCTTATTATTTATCTTCTAAGTACTGTGTCTCTGTCGTGCGTTTGGGTCCACTTATTCATAGAACGTAATCATTTTATTGGTAACCGCTGTATATTCACAACATTACACTGTAATATTGTAAAGTCTGAAGGTTCATATTTTACAAGATGCCATTTTTTAGACAACGTACAAGCAAAATGTCTGCCAATAGGCAAATAGGATCATCTCAATTCAATCTCAATGTTGCATTCTTATTATCATCACATTAGCCAGAGCTAATTTCCAGGTCCATCCATTTAATGATTTAATGATTTCTTTCCTTTATATATACATGCAATATTTTTTTAATACTGAGCTACTTGCAATGATATTGAGACATTATTCTACTATTTGTAGTTACATCATTCTCAGTTAAATCACAAATTACAACAAAATAATTTTGCATTATAAAAAGGCCTGTACTAGCTAAGGAGTTTCAGCCTGATTGTTTGAATATATTAAATAAAATAAGATAAAAACAAACTTCTTCCAATTAGCACTCTAAAATCTATTTAATCTATTCCACTTTCCATCAAACCCAGACAAGGAGGGGTACATTCCACGTGTTCCACAGGGCTGATGGGGAGCAGAGGGTTCTTAGGGCTTTTGTGAAGGGCTGGTCTGGTTTTCCAAATGCCTCAAATGAAAAGACAGCATAAGTAGGTGGTTACTCCACAGTAGGAGTCTGTGAGGGAGGCAGGATGACAATTGGGAACTTAATCTCTGGGTCTGAAGTATACTTGACATCCAGATAGACCTGTGATGGGAAAATGGTCAATGGTTTAGCATAGTTAGAAAAGCAGGCCACACTTTGCCCTTTAGCCCAGTTCTCCGATTTGACTCAAGAGATATGCTGGTGTTAAATAACAGGGCTCGGGGAAAGAGGTCATTGTCTCAATGAGAGAGATACGCACCTTGAGCCTGTACTCTGCTTTGATGATACAGCAGTTTAAGATGGAGATGTCTGTGGTTGGAGGGATGGTGATGATTTTGGTGACATTCTGACTTACTGAGGGTGGAATGGCTTCTCCCACCTCTTTCAGGATGTTCTTGGTACTGACTTTCCTCTTCCCCTTGGCAAAAAAACTGTGCTTCCTATACACACAGTACTTGGGCTTAATCTCCTGAGACGATCTGTTCTGAATGTATGCCACAACCTTTATCCCCTCTCCTGTAAAACAGAACAGTAAAATCTATAGTAGCGAACCTAAAAAAAACACAAGTCCATGCACTAAATAAAACTATTCTGCTCATTCGTCGCTTGATATCTATGCACATGAATGGTAGTCGGTGACGATGGGATACTGGATGTATGGAATTTCTGAGTTCTATTTCATGGTCACATTACAAGACCGAGATCTATTGTTTATGGAAAGATGGCAAATTATGAATAAATGAATTATAGATGAGTTATAGGCAATAGTTTGACTTTGGTGTATGTGATCTATCGAGGTATGCCTTTAAGAGATGACATTCAATGGGGAGAATTGTTGGATTGTTTCTTTTGTACCCAACCTGTTTTCCGTCACTACGTCTCAAGCTTTTTGTGTAAGAGGAACTCCGAGCAACAGTGTTCCTTGTACAGATTCTCTATAAATCTTTGTAAATGTAAGTGATTTTACTAAAGTGATTTAAGCAATTATGTGATAAAAAGTTAATCATTTATGTTGTGACAATTTAGTAATAGATGTGCAGTAACATTGTTCCATTACTTGAAATGGTACTGGAACACCTACTGTACATGCGACAATTATTTTATTTTCTTTTTAATCTCTCTTATATATTATATGAAAATACCTTGGTAGAAACCCATTTTATCGACAGTGACTTCCATAGCTACTGTTCCTGAAGCAAAGATATTACTTTTCTTGTCTTTCATACCATGCTGTGGAGTCTGAAAGGAAAGACATATTAGTTAAAATGGGGATACTTTTCATGACTGCAGTCATACTAAAGTCACAAAGCAAACATTACTTGATGAGTGTTTGTGTATGAGTGTATATATGTGTATGTCAGAGTGCTACAGTAGATCTAGATAGACCCATACCATCAGCCCTGGACAAATGTTCAAGTTTGCTTTGGAGACAAAATTGAACTGAGCCTTAGCTTTGCTGTCTAGTCGCATAGGTCTACTAAGGTTTGCCTCCAATGTGTACAGTATTTTTCCATAGTTGCCTTTAAAAGAAGATGGCAGATCTCTGAAAGAAAAGGTTAAAAGTTATGTATGAAAAAGATGGGAAGATTTGTGATATATTATTGATATTGCTTGCATTTGTTTTTTCTTTGGAGGATTGAGTTACCTCAAATTACAGCCAATTTATTTTAAAGATGACAAATACTTTAAAGAATATTAAATATAATAACCAATCATGGATGTGTTTGGATAAGATTGTAAAGTATGATAGATTGATGATTTTCTTAAAACTTACCCTGCAGGGATCTGAAAGGTGAATGGGTAGACTTGGCAACCTTGGCTAACAATATTGCGGTCTGAAAGGCAATATATTACCAAGTTAATTGTAACTACCTTGTTCTTTTAAATTCGATTCGACTACAATACGATAATGCATTACTAACATAATGTAATAAAACATTTTTGTGTCTGTGACAGTACAAAGGTTGGTTCTCAGGGCAAAAGGGCACAATTTATAAGTACTATGAAATCCTATGAAATAATGCTATGGATTTTATCAGTTTGAGTCTTGAATTTTTGTTTGTATTATTAATAGTTTATATTAAATATTAGCTATTCATTATGATTGTTTTTTGATTAAAAAGTCAAATGATTAAAAAACTGAACAAATAGATGGAATCACTAAAAGTGTCAGGTGACCCTATAAAACCTCTCAGGAATATTATATGAAAATTATTTTTAAGTGTTGATTTTCAAATTTTATATAGAAGGCCACAATCTTAATATGAAATTATGATTACAGTGGTTTCTATCAACAGTGGCCATCTCTTCTGAGATTAATGCCATACACAGTTTACTCACCCTGGTCTTTCTGTGTCTGAATGATAAATTGTTTGATACTGAAATATTTCTCCTTGTGTCTTACGACGTCCTTTTGATGTGTCTCATGCCATTTGACTTCTGCTTTTCCCTTCAGCTTCACACAGAGTGAATCTATTTTGCAATCTTCATCCAGTTCTAATGTAATATTCCCTGTAATGTAATCACCGCTGGTGAAAGTGTTGCTTTCATTAATGGGATTATATCCCACTGAAAACGTCTTTACAGAGTTTAACATGATCTAACACTGTTCAACAAAGGACCTCACAAGAATACTACAGTACTACAGCGACAGTAGAATACTACAGGTGGTCTAGCACAGGGCGGTTATAGACCTATGTTTCAAGGTGTCCTGACAGTCCTTATAAATCATTAAACCACAAGGACAGAATCTTTGACCTGCAGGTGCACACACCATTTCACGTATGTATATAGTGTTATACATAATACTGCAGTACTGTTAAATACACTTGCCACTTTAACACAGGAATCCTTTTCATATATGTATATAATGTTATATACACACCTATATATATATATAATTTCTTATAATTTTTTTATTTATATACAAATTCAGCATTACCAGGGGAAGTCCGGAAGTGTTAAAAAGAAAAGGTAAACAAACATGGAAGGAGCAGCTACAAGAAAAAAGATGGTACATAGAAACACATGAAATCAGAGGAATGTAAGAATAGGTTATATTACACACCTAGTT
>OMKK01042862.1:0-23348 GCA_900302305.1 Polymixia japonica | reverse complement strand
TATCTTTGTGTCTCTGTATTCTCTAGTGTCTCTGTATCTTTGTCTCTGTGTTCTCTAGTGTCTCTGTATCTTTGTGTCTCTGTGTTCTCTAGTGTCTCTCTGTATCCTCTGTATCTGTGTCTGTGTTCTCTAGTGTCTCTCTGTATCTTTGTCTCTGTGTTCTCTAGTGTCTCTCTGTATCTTTGTGTCTCTGTGTTCTCTAGTGTCTCTCTGTAACCTCTGTATCTTTGTGTCTCTGTATCTTTGTGTCTCTGTGTTCTCTAGTGTCTCTCTGTGTCTTTGTGTCTCTGTGTTCTCTAGTGTCTCTCTGTATCCTCTGTATCTTTGTGTCTCTGTGTTCTCTAGTGTCTGTAACCTCTGTATCTTTGTGTCTCTGTGTTCTCTAGTGTCTCTGTATCTTTGTGTCTCTGTGTTCTCTAGTGTCTCTGTAACCTCTGTATCTTTGTGTCTCTGTGTTCTCTAGTGTCTCTCTGTATCTTTGTGTCTCTGTGTTCTCTAGTGTCTCTCTGTATCTCGTGGACTCTCGGTGTACCTTGCCCTCTCTCTGTGTTTGTTAGTGTCTCACTGTGCCCTCTTTGTATCTCTTTGTCTCTCTCTGTGTACCTTTGCCCTCTCAGTGTCTCTCTCTCTGGTTTCCCCATGTTCCCTCTACCTCAGTGTTTCCTCTCGTGCAACCTGGTATCTTCTTGTCTTGGCTGCATCTTGATTTGATCATATTTCCTGTTTCAGTGTGTAGGTTTTGTATTTCTATGTGTATTATGTTCACTGGTCTGTTTCCTTTAGTTCTATGTCCAGTTGTATTTCCTTGTCTAGTCTTGGTCTGCCCAGCTGTGTCTCATTTGTAATCACCCAGTGGATATCAGTCTTGTTCCCCAGTCAGTCTTGGTCAGTCCATTGTTTCTGTAAGTGTGTTATGCTTGGTGTTAGTCTTGCTATTTCCTTTGTGGTTTCTGTTTTCCCTGGATTAAAATTCCCTTCTGGGTTTTGTTCAACATCCCCTGCATGTGGGTCCTCACCACACCGCCACGTGACATATCAAGGATTATCATTTTTACTGAGAAATAAGTTCAGATCAGACAGGGTAACTCTTTATTTGTACACTATCAAACTTAATCATGGTTTACAGCACTTGACAAAATCATGTTCTACAAATCATATCTCCTCTTTATTAAGCCACAAAAAGGAAGCAAGAGTGCTTTCATCGTGGTAATTCAATTCTGACTATTCATTCTGACAGAACTCCCACAATCCTCTTCTCCTATTCAGAAAGAACTACACATTATCACAAACAGGCCGTAGGACCGTACACAATCTGTACTTCAGACACTCATTTGAGACACAAAGTTTGTTGCTCTCTACTTATGCTTATATCATAAAGTGGGTTTTGTGTTTACGTCTACATCTCCTGGCAGCAGCAGCAACAGAGAGGAAAACAAATAGAAACCAATTTGTTGCCTGTTATGCAAGATAATTTAATGTACTAAATTGGTTTTGTGCATGAAGGAAAATAAGTCAGGAAAGAATTAGGAAACGCGTGAAGGCAGTTAGGAGAAGTCTGGGATTGGGTAATGAGCGCAAACATAGTATGGGCACAAAACGTAGTCCCATCAGTCACCACCGACCTGAAACCTGAGCTGGTATTGTGGGCCAACCTTCCCCGCCGAGCTCACTGTGTCATGTGTCGTACTTGACAGGAAGACGCTTTGATACAGTGAACTAGGAGCCATAGCTGAACAGACAAGCTCAGGCACCAGAAATGGAAATTGTGCGCCTCGGATTTGTAGCCACGTCCCTGACCCATTTCTTCAGGGAGGTAGAGATTTGAGGTCAGGACTTATGCGAGGCTTTAACGGAAGCAGGCGAACATAATGGCCAGTGGCTCTCGCTGAGGAGTAAAAACACCAAATGGGGCCTAAGGTATGGAAATCCATTACGTAACGAAGACAGGGTCTGCTTTAGCAGAATATGGCAGCAGGACTGAGAGGAAGTCGTACGCCCGCCACATGGTCTGTTTTGCTAAAACAGCTCAGCTTCTGAACTGTGGGTTGGGCCATTTCAAGCCAGTAGCATCAGTGACCCACTTGCGTACAAATATTTGTGAAATGTGTCTGAACTGCTGTGTAGCGTAGATGTAATATGTATGGGTGAAGGTTTGACGAGAGCTCGGTAGACACAAAGGGTCGTGGATATTATTATATACTGTTGAATTGTTCTGTTGCTGGAGGTGCTGGGGGACTAATTCAATGAAACGTATGATGCCAAGTGCGCTAATCATGACCTAACGGTTTACCTGCTCTCCAAACCCCCCCTTCCATTGATTAATAAGAAAACACATCCAGTCATAATCCATTTTCACTTTGTGAAACATTTGCATGTTGCCACTTACTATTATACAACGCTTTTAATGAGTTCTCTGTTTAGAGTGTCATGTGTACAAACATGTTTAAATTAAATGTATACTTTTAAAGACGTTTTTGTAACAGATACTTTTCATAAAATATTATGGAGCTGGTGCAAAATCTAGGGAAAGTTTGAGTTTAAATGTAGAAATATACAGGATCTGATGTAATAATAATAATGCCTTTATTTTATATAGCGCCTTTCTAGGTACCCAAGGTCGCTTTACATACACAGTCACATAGTGACACAGTGAGGCAATCTGAGTCTTGTGACTCAGATTTGAGAAGCGGCTCTTAATACAGGCCAGCGTCCTCTCATGATCCGGAAGATCCACCTCAACACATTAACACAACACATCGACATTTAATCCTAACATCCATCCATCCAGACACACAGACATATACATTCACACACATTCATACCTAAGAGCAATTTTGAGTCTCCAATTCACCTAACCTGCATGTCTTTGGATGTAACTTTCAGTTGTACCATTCTATGTGAGCACCTACAGTATACTTTACTAGGGGGTTGGGCAAGAGCAGGTATGTAATTGTGATTATGAACAAGTTACATCCTATCATAAATGTATGATTGAACTATGCCCAGAAACCATGAGAAAGTTCTGGAACCAACCCCCCCCCAACACCCACTCTTGTTACTGATATACTAATTTAAACTAGCCTGTTACACCGTGGCTTATACCTAGCTGATTTAAAACCGTCTGCTCAGCAGTTGGGAACCCCAAAGGGACAGCTGACCCTGGGCTCGCTCAACAGTTCAGAAACTGAATTTTATCATCTTAACTAGCAATGTACCCGGCGTTGGTTAAATAGACACAAAGCAATATTTTTCTGTACATGTAAATTGAGTTAATGTAAAAGGATGCCAATCCTGTGTGGATGATGATTTGCGCAAGAAAATGAAAGTGATAATGGAGGCAATATTTAACATCGTAGATTGTAATGTTACAGGGGCGTGGCCTGGGTTTTGACCTGCCCGTGACCTTTCCAGGATCATAACACACCACCATGCAAATGTTCAGCCCAATCCGACCTCGGGTGTGGGCGTGCATTAAAGACACACACACACACACACACAAACAGACAACTTCAACTCTATTATATAGATTATTATTATTATTATGAAATACAGTTATATAAAAACCTGAGAACAAAAATGAGCACCCAATTCTGCTGCCATTGCTAAGCCATCATATGATATACAGTGTAACTCCTGCCTAGTCATGAGATAGTTTCATATTTTGACCAGGTGTCTTTTTTTAAGTCTTTTTGGGGGGTTTTCTGGCTGTTTTTTTCTGCTGCGTCAGAAGCTGCATTTGTGGTCCGCCTCTCCTCCATAACCCCTGAACACAAATCCCTGTTAATTTGATTCATCGGGTTCTCTCTCCTCACAGTTTAAGAATTAATTTCTGTTTGTTTACTATTGATTGCTGCTGGTAAGGACTTCAATGGTTGTTTTTTTTGTTTTTTTGACATCATCCAGACTAAGCCTGCATCTTGACAGGATATGTCTGGGTGTTGTTATGCGTTGTTCAGGTTCTGGGGTAGACGGCTGCAGTAGTGAATCCAAGCCTAGAGAGCTTCATGTTTTAAAGTTTAAAGTCACCTGGCCTGTTACTCCTGGCAGTGAATTTGTTCTGTGCCACTTCCTGTTTTGTAATGATATTTCTTTGTTCCTCTTGCACAAAGACCAAGACCTTCACAACCTTGTTACACTTGGTCCATAACATCCCTTTGTCTTTAAGTTATACTGGATGAAGATGATTAACTGTTTATAAACACCCAATACTGAATTATAATAATAATGGTTGGTGATAAATACTTAATACTGTATTGATATCAGGTTGGTGATTCTCACCTCTAACTGATACTAATATAGAGTAAAGCCTTAGTAGTGACTCTCAACATATTGCATTCTAGTGTTTTCACATCTTTTTTTACTTTTTATTAATTTTTTTTCTTGCCCCCGCTTGTTTTTACTCATGCAATTCTTTTTCAAATCTCTTGTGATATCTGGTGTTTAAAGAGCTTCATTTTTAACAACCTGTGGGGACTAGGTGGCCATTAATCAGGGTGAAATAGGCTTAACTGTGCACCTCTGTGCACTGTGTGTGCATCTGTCTGCAGTGCTGCCTGCGTCTTCCATCTGTATCATGTTCCAGATATAAAATAGATACCTACCAACACCTGGTAAATATATATGTATGTCAAAACAAGGACTACTTACTGGGTGTAAAAGTCACCATGAGCACAGTACAGCTGGACTGGCTTTTAATGCCAACATCAACACTTTCACAGGCCTAGTCGGATATTTTGGTGAATATAAAGTAAAAGTTGTCCCGTGGACATGCTGAGACAGTTCAGTAAGTTGAATAAGGATATAATATGAGAATAGAATGAGAGTAGACAACCTAACAGATGTTTCAGATTGAGTTGGATATCAGTCGGACCAGTGTTCATGTTGACTGGTTTCGATGATGCAGAACAGCTAATTCCTCACATCACTTTTGAGCTTCTCAATAGACCCTGTTCACAGATGTTTAGGTGATGTGATGGAGTCATACGTCACATAGAGCTGTAATGAGCGTCACTTTAGTTTATACTATGTTTAAACAAATAATAGTCATTGAATATATGGTCTTGTTTAGTTTCATAATATTCAGGATTGAATTGAGTATGACTTTTCCTCATTGATAATAGTTCTGGTGATTCACACTTTATTCACACATTACAATATTCTGACCAAACAGTAGATCTGTAAATGGTTAAATATGGCAGATTTTAAAGTGATATTCAGTGAAAAAAGTAATATATTAGTTTTATATAGTTGTGTTTCTTAATTGAGCTACCAATTGATATTAGGGGCCTCGGCTTGGACTGCTGTTGGTATTTTCTCATTGTACAGGATATACGTCTAGTTAAACTTAACGTTAATCTGAATTTGGCTTCACTATGTTTCTACATGCGCCGTGTCTTGCTGCAGTTTTAAACATTACAGCAAATTAGGGAAGACATGTGCTCTTGTTCTCCATGAAAGGAGAGGTCCAGCTTTCTGCCTATTATCATAAAACATAGTGTTCTGTATTATACTCAACCCAAGCTTATAAACCAACGCCCTTGAAGCATCAAGCAACACAAACACAAATGCACATTTACTTGGAGGTCAGCCATCCAGTGGAAAGGTTTCTACACAAGAGAACATTCTCAAGACATTTCCTCTCTGACTCATGAGGCTGACATGGTTTCACTGCAAACATTTGTTTTACATAAAGCCAGTAATTGTGTCAGGATCTGAGTGAACTGGACGCTTAGTTGGTGTTTTGTTTATTTCCCAACGCTTGTGTTAGTTTGCCAATTCAGGATGCAGAGTGTGTTTGAACAATGAAGACTTCACCCTTTGGTTTTAAATAAATGTGAAGTATCATACATTATGCAGCAGTTACTGGACTTGTACAGCTGTTCAACGTCACCCTGGACACTGAGATTGCCACCAAATTAATATGAAATCTGCCTTCTATTATGAATGAGGGCCAGGTGTGCCTCATTAAAACTGGGCCCGCTATCAGGAGAACCACCTACAGCACACACACACACACACACACACGCATGCACGCACACACACACACACACACATCCATACATACACATCCATACACAGCCTGTCGGTTATGGTGTGGAGTTTGTGCTGCCCTTGAATAGTTGCTGACAGACACTGGAGAGGACTTTCTGGGATCCATTCTGTTCCACGGTTCCACGGTTCCACGGTTCCACTGTTCTAATACTGTCAGAATGTGACGCTGAGAATTTTGAGATTTGAGATTAATTATTGCTGTCCATTAACTATATACAATAGTCCAGTTTTAGTTAGGTTTCGATGAAGTATAATAATTGACAATTGCTGTTTTTTTTCAGTTTACAGTAATATAATTCCAGCACATTAGATTCAGAGAAACACAAATAAGAACTACTAACTATCTACAACTACTATCTATCTACAAGTACTATCTATCACAAAAGCCTGAAGTATCATTGTTGTATCTGCAGTCTCCTATTTCTGCTGCTTACTGTCATGGCAGGTGTGAGTCTGTCACATAGACCTGGACATATTGTGCATTGTCTGTCTTTCCATCTGCAAGACCAAGTTTTGATTTCACTGGTGGGACCTGCGACGATAGAAGCCAGATGATTTTGGATGATTCAAAGCCCAGCTGGTTGATTCTACGGGAGCAGCCCACTGGGCCCTGGGAGCACAGCTCCAGATCTGTAGTTCTCCATCTGTTGTCCTGGAGGAACCACTTCAGAGGGGCTGGCCAAGGCCCACAGTAGCCCAGTGCTCTGCCCAGCCCCTTCCTCCCACCCTGGGGCCTCATCTGAAGGTGTCAAGCTGACCCTTCACTGGCAGGGTGCCAGTCCCACTACTGGGAGAGGCTGAAAATAGCTCAACAATTCATCACAGTAGCTTGCCAACGGGGTTTGTGCTGCATAGGCACTTCTCTTGATTTTGGGATCTGTTTCAGAATGACCCGAGGAGCCCATTCACAACTTTAATAGTACCATAATTAGATGGTACCCTGCCGAATCCGCAGACCTCCATTAAGATGCGTATCTGTCTGAGCACGTGAAGACACTGGTGGACTCAGGTAACCAGAATATACTACTAGTATTGGTTGCAAAGTCATAAATAGGTGTTTTTTCATGGTGGTCAGCTCTGTGCTTCTACCTGTCACCCCCCACCTCACATCATCCACTCATCCATGACATCAATATGGAAGTAGCCAGAAACTGCTTTGACCTACTACATGTCCACCACACAGCCAGGAGCACCTGCAACCTGTATGATGGAACCTCAGTAACCCCAGCCGCTGCCAGCCCAGCCCTACTCTCCAGACGTCTCAGACTTCCTGACTTGACCCCAGTTGTTGGCCTGAAGCTATTGCTCCTCCTGCTTCCCCTTCTGATCCAGTCAACCAGTGAACCTGGCCAGTGGGTCTCCACTGAACCATCAACGGCTCAGCTGTGTGTGGCTGCCCCGGGAAGACCTCACCCAGGACCCATCTCAGGGTCGGAGGAAATCAATCAACCAGATACTTTCCACAGAAGGAAAAGTACGTCTTTTTCCGGTATCTGTTAACAAAGGAGCAACATTAATGTAGCCAGAACATGTGTGGTCACTGTTTACAACACGTTTACTGACTGATCACCTGACGCTACAGATCTGCTTTGTTCATCTGAAGTTATGTGACTGTGTGTGTGTGTGTGTGTGTAAAGCAACCTTGGGTACCTTGAAAGGCGCTATATGAATTAAAGCCATTATTATTATTGAAGTTAATTAACTTGAATATGCTCATTGTACTGTAGTTTACTTCTTGAGTCAACATTTCAGTTGAACAGTAAACACCATCAACTTTTAAATAGGATGATTAGATCAGACATTATAATTGTAACATAGATGCTGTCAATTAGATGTGGCCTAATTATAGAAGGATTAGTGTACCACCACTTAAAATTAATTAAGCAATGGAAGTCAAGGCACAGACTCAGTGGGGTAGAATAATACCAGAATAACATCCTTTCCAGTCTCACTCTTGGAAAATGGATATATTGGTGGTGAATATAACCTGGTTGCACCTATGAAAAGATGGATTTAATTGAAGCTCTCTCTAAATCTCCTGGAGGCTCACTCACAAAAAGTAAGATTAAGAAATGTTCTGATCCAATCATTTTGCAGTTCTTAAAAAATAGGAGACTACAGTTATCAGAGAAATATATAAAAATGGCAAGCAGGACTAAAGCAATGTCTAAAAACCCACTTTATTTAGACTGACATGGAATATCCCATGTCGTCCTAATGGCATTTTACTGTAGATTAAATGCTTAAATATTGCACTCACATATGTCGGTTGATTATACTAAATCTATTTTAGTTTGATTCAGAATGCAGGCAATTTTCCTGATGTGGGATAACAAAGTAACTATTTCCATAAAATAGAAATTCATGTTACTCTCAAGGCTAGAGAGGCATCTGTGTAAACATCCATGGCAGTAGGATCTTGAATGAAGTAATTGTACATGTCTTATTTAAACATTAACCTCAAGGCACATTGGATTTGTGCGCAAGCTTTCAAACATCACACAGTAAGGGTTCAATCATTTTCTCGTGGTCAAAGATTTTCAGAAGTGTGAATGAATCTGAATCGATATAAAGACAACATGAATCCTTCTTCTGTCTGTGTTTAACCCAGCAGACCATGCCAGTAAACCACACTTCCATGTGAGCAGAAATCTAGTATGGCCTAATTAACCTTACTAATTAACCTTACTAATTAACCTTACACATGAGCCTGAGTAAAAGCCTTAACTGTGTCTAGTACCACAAAATACAATAGAGACATTACATTTTTGATGCTTAGCCAATGTATCATTAATAGCCAATATATGTCATGTCATTGGTTGAATCTTGTTTTGCTGTATTAGTTGTAATCTTTACTACAGTGTGTAGTGTATAAGATAAGTGTAACTACAAGTAAAAATGACTCTGGCACAGACCAGTGCTTTAGTCCTTACAACACACCCATTTCTTTGAAAACATCCACCTGCCAGAGAGTTCGTTTTTTTCTGCTGTTATCTATAAGCCTACTTGATAAAATGGACACCGCACACTCTGTTACAAAGGTAGATTGTTCACAGCTGCTGGGAAACATCATTACATTCTGCTCTGGACTGAGGGAGATTTAGCGAGACCATTTACAAAAAGAATGCAGCTTGTTTACATCCTGGAACCGCTGACAGTGCAATATTCATCAATTAATGACATACATTTCATGACCTATTACAAGTCTGTTGTAGGCCAATATGTTATAATAATATATGTTGTGACAAACACGACACGTAAATGCAGGCCATATTTTCCCATTTCAGTGTTCTGGTCAGAAAGTTATTTCTGTTTCATTTAATTCTCTGTTTCCATCTGGAGAACATCATATTATATCCTATACAGATGGAAAGTTGACCAATGAAAACACACAAATAAATGAACACAGCATTGCTTCTGGAACACACACCGCTGCTGTCTAAACAACCGCCTGCTGGTCAGCTTAGTTGAAAGATACAAAACTAGCAAAAAACAATAATAGCGGTCTCTGCCAGCCCTGGCCAGTGTGAGTCCTGAGCTGCCTGTACTGTCTGTCTATACTGTCTATACCACTGACTGCTTCTCTCTGTGTCTCCTGTTGCTGTCCTGCAATCAAATACAATTCTCCTGCTAATGCTACCGCTAATGGTGGCTGTACTGCTGCTGTTGTGTGGTTGTGTTGCTTCTGTCTTGCATGTAACTGTCTTGCTAGCAGGCCACTAAACTGAACACAACGTTGCAGTTTAGCTAAGAGGAAGGATCAATGATAAAAATAATGTATAGTCATGCATTTAGTCTTGAATGTGGATGGATAAGTGTGTGTGCAGAATGCATCCTTTTTTTTGGCATTTGGTCATCATCCAAACCTTACCATACTGCTGCTCGTACTGTTTTCATCACAATATTGACTCTTATTTCTTTTTTATATAGTCTGGTATAGTCGTAGTTGTGCATAAATCACATTTTAATAGGCACATCAGTGTAGAAGTTCGGCGGTGTGGAATCTAATCCTCTCTGCTGGGATCTTTGTTCATCTTGGTGAGTTGACAGAAGAGGTATATTATATAGACAAGGTACGTGCTTTACATAAAACATTAAGAGCATTAAGACAACACATTATAAAAGGACATTATTAAAGAGTTAAAAATAATAAAAAATATAAAAATGAGATAAAAGTAAAGATAAAAAATAGAATAAAATCAGGTAGTCACAGTAACAGTTACAAAGCAAGAAAGGAATCAAAAGCCTTTAATAAAAGGCAGCAGCAAACAAAACAGTCTTCAGCATTGATTTAGAAGAATCAATGCTTGTCTCATCCTGTCATATAGACAACATTATCTTAGAAGTGTCTTTAAAATAGGATTTACTTTATTATCTCTGGTCTGCAGCAGACCTCATCCGAGCAATCAACACACTTTAGATTTCCAGCGGGCGATTTACTCAGGAAGTTAACAGTCACTGACAGACGCACATTCGACCTAATCCAAGAGCGAATAAAACATACATTGGTATCTTTTATTTTCATATGTTAAACATTAGCTGAAGATTTGCTAGCATGCGGATATACACATTAGCGTACGTGACGGACACGTGCTGCAGCAAACGCTCTGTAACTGACCTGCGTGACTCATGAGCTGAATACACCAGTTCAACTGACTGCACTCTTCCATATAACTGCAATATGAGAGCAAGACAAAATAATAAACCTGACTCAAAATACAAAAGCTACGTACCAAACGAAACCATTCCAAAGTTGAAAGGTCATCCAGCCTATATTGATGGAGGATAACTAGGAAAGACCTCACAAACAGAGGAAGAAAGGAAAGATCAAGGCCGTTGAGTGACTAGCAGACCAGACACGCTGCGAGCAGAGCAGTTGGACCCGAGGCTGAGCTCTCTCTCTCCTTCCATAATTACGAGTCTTCCACAATTAAGGCTTGATTACGTTCTAATACCTAGTAATACTTTGCCCCAAAAGCCCTTTGAATCTCTCAGAAGAAGGTAAATGCAAAATGATACACAAATACTTCCATTGCAGCCTATTATTTCTCTCTGACTCGACACACAAGTACTGAGAGATTACAGCAGCATTGTATCATCCTGTCCTTCTAGTCTCCATTGATGGAGGAGACTGAGCCACTAAAGATTTAAAGATGCTCTGGTGAAATACTTCTGCTGAAGTGATGTCAACTGTTCTTTTTCTCTGTGAAAACTGAAATAATGTGATATGAAACTGCCCAAAAGAATTCTTCATCTTTAACAGACAAGATAAGAGTCCCCTTCACATATATTTAAATGATCCATACTGTTAGAACATCGTGTGCTCTCTCTCTCTCTGAAATATGTACAGGGGAATACCTGAAATGGCTTCAGAATCACCATGACGCTGAACAAGTGGAATGAATTTAAATCACATAGATGCTCTGTAGTTTCAAGCTCACTGTGTTACAGCGTGGCTTGTTGTTCTGCAGCCAGTAGCTTCCTGGTTAGTGAGACATTGTTTAGACTGCTGGGCTGACTACTAACATGATGTTACTGAGTGTATGACAATTCAGGTAGTATACACAGCACAAGAAAAATCATCCATATGCAAATTAGACATTTGTCGTTTTTGTGATTATGTTCATTCAGTGGTTATGTAAAACAGTGTTGAATGCAAAAGATAAATGCTGCAATGCAATAAACATTTTGAATAATTATAATTATTTTCAAGGGCATTTTTCAAATCACCTAAGGAAAGGACATAGCGACGCTCACTTTTAATAGATGCGACCAGGACGTCATTGAACAAGCATTAATAGAGGGGTTATGGCAGGGTCATACTCTAATACTGAGAATACCACACAAACACCCTCCGCTGGAGCGCATCATGACATGTAGAGAGGAAGGAGACCCGGGCTTTCATTCAGTATGCAACCCTTGGATCTGGTGTGACACTGCTTTACCTCCAATTACTTTCAGAATTAAACTATGCAAATTAGCGCTCACATGTGGGAATTTACACAGCAAGCAGGGTCATTTCCTGATTTGGAAGAGCACTTTTTATTAATACGCTTTATTATTACTTTCCTATACAGCATATTGACTGGTTCCGGAAAAAAGAAGACCTTGTGTTTGTATTCTATATATAAAACCTGTGAACCTCATTTATTGTGTCATTTACATTATATACGCATATATTGTATTACTTCCTCAAAGCAGGTACTTTGCTCACAGCTGGCTGTAGTAGCTAATGCAGAACTATAACAGTGAGAAGGTATGATGGATTAGCACAATAGATGCCCCTTCACCTGGTTAGACTAGCCTTGGTACATCAGAACAGGTGTGAAGACATTAACACTGTCACAGTGTTTGCTTGGCATCATACTGCTGTTACCAGATGAAAAGCATTGAAATGGAGAAAAATAACCTCATTTGATATTGACACCTGTACACATTTATTTTATAATTTAAAAAGCGTAAAACGTGTTCTATTGGGTCTTATTTTCCTATGGGTCATGAAAGCTGCATGAACCTCCGCTGTGATGAATCACACAAGTTCCATTAAATGTATATATTGTGTTTATGTATGTATTGTACTGTATGTAAACCGTATTATGTTGCAATATTTGAGTTTAGATATGGACCAACTAACCCAAAGTGTGCTTTATCTACATCTACAAAGCTCTTAAAGAGATTTGAGCTGACCTTACGGCTCCGGATTGATCTGTGGTAAAAAAGGATTTTCATAGAGATCTCAAATTTGACTGAGTCAGGCCTCATTAGAATCTGTATCATATTTTCAAAATGACATTGCTATTGTTATCCATATTAATTCATCATACTTTTATTTCATTATTTCAAAATAGTATTGACCGACTGATATTTAAAGCTTGTGAGTGGGTCGGCCTTCAGCATGTGCCAAGAAAGTACTCAATCAGACATTTCATGGGGATATCAGGTTTTTCTTCAGTATTTCCTTCTCAATATACAGATGATGTCGTCAACCTGTCTGTCTCAGAAAGTTCCTCTCAAAGACGTCCATGTGATACTCAGGAAGGTAAACATGCATGACTGATATCTCCCATTTATTGAAAGATTTTATCAAACCCACTAGGTCCACTCATATCCAATTTTTATAAAACCAATGCAAGATTAAATATTTATGTTAGTGAATTAAGTCAGAAATATACTGCGCCGCCAAACTATGTGCATGTGAAGGACTGCAAGAAATCGAACAAAATGTGATGAGTCTTCGCCTCTCACCCAGCCTCTTCTCGGTATTTTATAACCATGTCGAGGGAAACCTAGTGCCACTATAAATCAAATGTGTTGGCCAGTAATTATTGCCTCTGCTCTCTCAGGGATCTGGGGATTTCACTCCTGAACTTACTCTCTTTGGACTTTGGAGCACTAGTCATTCCCTGTAATAGACTACTTTTGAAAGACAAGTGAACAGAAAGCAGAATGTCAGCTTAATTGGTGTGTTTGCTGCCCACGTAGCTTCACTGCTAGCCAACTGCAAATGAGTTTCAGGGAGCAAGTCAAGGACAAAGGGCTTGACACATTTGATATGTGTACACAACCAAGATCAGTTACCGTTCCAGCAATGTCTGGAGAACGCTGAGTGCTGCTCTGAAAGAGAACGGATGTTCACGGATACTCTGCTCTGATAATATATTAATACTAATGAACCTGAGGTCTGAGATGATGCATTTCTAATGTCACCTACACTGTACGCATACTGATACACATTATTAAGTTTTGTTTTTATTTTTCGTCTGCAGTTTACTCATAACGAAAATAAATAAGGTAGTTTACACACAAGAGCGAATGATATGGCTTAGGCCTAGCGCGTGAGATGTTGGTATTTCTGCAGAGGAATATCTTTGTTTCAGCGTCTTCGCTGGCTGCTGTGCGGCGATGCAGTCGGTTGCATTTTCACGCTGCACACCTTGACTTTGACAACCACAGCTGGAGAATCTTCTAATAGTTCAAACATCAATGCACTGCACCAAGTCTCCAGGAGCCCTTGTCTATTCTCTTTGTGTTTCCTGGACTGAGGAAACATAGCTAGCTAGAGGAGGCTGACCGTAGATTGTCAAAACCCCCGGTTCACATTCGGCCAGAAGTAGAAGAGCAATTCCCCGTTCCTCTTAAATCATGTATCATAATCTTCAACATGAACACTCATTAAGAACGTTTCCGTGTTTTAATGAGATTATATGATAACGTCATCAGCATCAACGATGTAACCCTTTGCAGAAGGAAAACTCCGCATACAGCTTTTCACTTTCATAGAACATGTCGTACAGCGCAGACGGGAAAGCAATTAACATTATGATGATGGTACAGATGCTCCAGTCAATACCACAAACCCCAAACAGCGACCTGAAACAGACTTGTGTGCACGGTAATAACAGCACGTGAGAACGTAACACCGTAAGCTGCGTTCCTATATAATTATGTGACAATGATTAGTTCATCCGTTCATCCGTGAAGCCGATCAGACCTCTTGTAAAACCTAAGATGCAGGCGTGTCAAAAATAGCTTCCTCTGCTTTTGAAAGGCGACACTAAATACCTCATGATGTACATTCATAGTGTGCATTAATGCAGGTAGCATCGAAGCTATTTACACGAAGACTGTATTCAAAAACACAATATTAATGGTTGCTGTTCTTATGTATATATTGTATATTATGCTATATATTCTTTTATATATTATAGACTCGCAACTGGAGTTCATATTCTACTCACCTTTGCTATTTCTTTGTTATTTAGCTCTTCATCAGAGCTGAGATGAGGCTCTCGTCGATGCTGTTGTGATGTTGCAGCGCAGCGCTGAAGAGCTGCTCTCAGTAACTGTGTCTCTCCATGTCGGCCCACTCTAATAATTGTCCCTTGCATTGCAATCAGATTGCCCCTGCATCCCATTGGCGAGTGACACGGGTTGTTTTTCAAGTTGTTTCTTGGGACAGAGGAGAGCTGTAACGAGTGTAATGTTTCTCTCTCTGGGGAGCGCTGAGGCATTGTTGTGTTCACGCTGGCAATCTGGGAGCGTCACAACACCATTGCTCAGTTGAAAAAAATTAATGTCTGGCCCTCTTCATTTTACAGTGCTTTTATCTTGCAACAGGCTTTTCAGTAGTGATGCGTGTCCTCTCATGTGAAGCTGCATTAATTTGTTTTGCAGCAGTTAAACCAAGGTTGTGCGGTAGGCTTGGCTGATTCCAGCCCATTTTATTGAAGCCTGTGATAAACAAGTGCCCAAGTGCAGCTTTTCAACCCCCCCCCTTTGCTCCACTGGATATACTTCACTCCCATCCCAGCCTTTTTTGGGAGGGCAGAACTGTTATTGCTAAGTCAATTTTATCTCATATTACCTGAGCTGCAGGATGTCACTAGCAGTGACAGGATTCAACCCTGCTCAGGAACGCTGGAGCCAGGCCAGTGTTTTACAGTAGAGCTGCTAGTGTCTGCTTTGTTTCAACACATTCTCTGTTTGGCAGAGACCGTGGATAGGCTTTCTATCACTGAATGCGACCTAGCAGGAACTGCTCATAGCGGCTAGAATTAAAGCTCATTTTCCATACGTGGACTAGTCAGACACATTTTGACATGGTATGAATATATTAAATGAAAAACCAAACACAAGGGACGCCTCAGTTTTGACAGGGAAATAGGAAATAAAAAAATCCCCTAGATAAACAAAAGTGTTAACTCAGTTCCTGTACACAAACAAGTCCTTAAGAGAACCTCAAAACTAACACTGAAATTAAAGACAGCACCATGCGGCAAGTGTTCGATGGTTGGCTACAGACTACAGGCTGTGGGCCGTGGGAGGATAATTAATGTCAAAACAGTACCGTGGTACAAACAGGCTTTGGCTCAGCTCTTGGGCTGACATGGCCACAACGCACCAGCAGGCTTCAGAGCCTTCCCAGTGCTTCGGTGGAGACACATTCCACCAGAATGCACAGCAACAAGCAGCCTCTGACTAGGCCTCTAATGAGGTTGGGGACTGTCAGCAGCCTTCCACAGCGCTAGCTAGGCCAGCCTGGGTTCTCGCTTCCTACCCGCTGCCCCTGCTCCACCCCCCAGGGCCTGCCAACCACTTCACACTGGTTGCGTCGATTCATCAAATAAAGCCTTTGGCTGGTCACATTGGCCTTTTTAAAGACTGTGGCCCTCGTGAAGTGGTCTTGACGGTAGCAATAATTGGGAGGCCTGTTGGCCTTGTTAGCGGGGATAGAGTGGGGCGCAGAATGAGCTCACGCTGTGATTAAATATTTGCCGTGGCAGTGTTTGTGAGGTCAGAGATTATGGACAAATGTTGTTGTGTCAAGGTCCCGCTGTGATGCCCGGCCACACATGGATGTTTTTTAGTACAAGACTGCACAGCGTTTCATAACATAGCGTCCTGCTGCCTATGTCTTCCATGTTGTCTTGCACGCTCTGCACCTAGAGCCAGTCTCTGAGCATTGTCACTGAATATTTCTTAGAGTAAGAACAGTGCAGTATGTGTGTAGCCGACTGTAGGTTTGAAATGTGATGTGTAGAATTCTTATGTATCCCTCACTAGCATTTTAAGATTCATGGAAATATTCTCGAACATTTCAGGGAGGCGGGTTTATTATGTGTCTGTGTTTGAAAAAGATGCAGTTATTTTTTTGTCAGACTTTGTTTTGAAATACAAATTGTTTTGAGTCCAATGGGATTTGGTAACATGGTCCACCCTCTCAGGCTGTGAACACTATTTGCTTTGTGGACTTGACTACAAAAGGTTGTTTTCTTTAAAACAAATTCTCTCTAAAACAAACGTGTTGTACATCATCATTTGAGCCTGAATTTCATTTCAGAAATCATTAAACACTGGAAAAGAATAACCCCATGTGATCGCTTGCTAAAAATAATCTGGAAAAAAAATAGACGTAACTTGAAAGAAGTGTCATATTATTAGTATTGATGAACACATCATTTTAACTCATTGATTCATACTGTTTAGATTTGTATACACTGGTGAAGTATGACTCATTTTTTGTATGAAATGCTTTTTATATCAAATTTGGTCACTCAAACAGAAAAACCTATGTTGATTTTTCTGAATGTTGAGGTTGGAGTGACTCATATAAATACAATGAAAAAGAAAGTTAGGTGCAATGTCTGCTGGGAAAAAAATGGAAAAGAAAATGGAAAAAATAACTAGTTCTAATAGAAATAAAATGAATTGTCTGTGTTTAACAGCCATACAGTCTTTATCACCTTCACATGCACGAGTACGTCTCTGCAGTCCAAACATCTCCGTGATGCTGGATAATGAAACAGATTATTTAGTCATAAATAGTTAATGTTGCAGGGAGGTGCGTCGTATTAGAAAGTGGGAGGAGTCACGTGTGTCTCCGTTGACGACCTGCAGGCTTCAAGTCAGCATCAGGAAAAGTGGTCAATATGTGTAGAGGCGTGAATTGCAAGCTTGGTCTTTCCCCCACAGAGCAATGGATGCCAAATTTGGGGGCTGGCGGCAGATGGTGTGGGCTGTGAGATTAGACTGGCATTGGTGCATGGAAGAAGACCATGCTGGTGTGAAGTTGCTGTGGGTGAGAGTGGAGTTCAGACGACTTATTTAGGGGAAATTAGTAAGAGTTGAGGGGGACGCTCACGCTGTACGTTTGCATCTGTGCTCCCATCAGCTCACTAGGCTGCAGACAGGGCCAGTGGTCTGGTTCAAACACCTCGGGGAGGAATGTTAAATGCAGCATTTTCTCTCTTAAGATGAATCCAAACAGTCAGCATACTGTATACTCTGTATGCTCCATTTCTCCCTCTGGACTGGGTTTTGTGCCACAAGTTTATATATAACAGGATGAATTACCAAGCAATCACTGACCGGACCTACTTTGCATACGGCTGCCTTGGAGAAAAATGTGGCTTCTATATATTATTGCTACTATAAAGTATGATGATAGTACTGCTTGAGTTCATTAATAACAATCCCAGTCCAATAACTCTTCTGGATGTATGATGTGTTTTAGACCTATGGGAGCTCATTCTAACAACTGTATTTTTATTGGGGCAATTAAGGACAAGAACCTTACTCAAGGGCATGGATGCCAGTGCCTCGTTGGATTCATCTCCCTAGCGTTAAATCACTAGGCTATTTGCCCCACTGTAACACCCTCTGCTGACACAGTAGAAAAACCTACTTTAATTATATATTCAAGAGAAATTGGTGGGGAAAATAATGGCGAGACCCCAGTGGCAAGGAGACCTCAAAGTCAAGAGAAGCTCGTAGCGTATAATGAATTGAAAACGTCACATTTTCACTGGTGAGCTTCTCTTCCTGCCTTGCATTGGTCAGAGAAAGGCCTTAATGCATTAAGATCATTTTAAGGCATTTAGTTGACTATTTCCCTAACTGAATAATACACAATAACATTTTGCGCATCTGACGCAACATCTGGGTGTTAAAATGTAATGTATATAATTTTCAACCTGTCAATCATCACAGATCAAATGAAGTTCCAATCTGTGGTTTTACGCATGTTAGATTTGTAGCAGAGGTGTGTTGTAACAAATTCAACCAGATGAGGGCAGCTGAGACAACGAAATAGAATAAGCCCCCGCTCTGTTCAAAAGTTGTGATTGTTGTACCGACCACCAGAGGGCAGCACAACGCAATTTTACAAGCAGGTTGTAAAGATATCTGTGGTTGGAGAGGAGTTGCTGCATTCAGTGAGGGTCTATGTGTGTAAAGCGACCTTGGGTACCTTGAAAGGTGCTATATAAATGAAAGCCATTATTATTATTATTATTATTATTATTATTATTGAATCATCTCTGAACAATGAAAATAGAGCTCAGGTTATATTTGGTCAGCAAACCACCTCTGAACAAGATCTTGCTTGAATAAATGTGAGCATATCAGTGATGTTACGTTTGATTCAGGGTCAAACTGGAACCCAAACAGCAGGGAAAACACAGCAAATCCTAATCTTCTCATCCAACTATACCAGTTATGACAGCTGGGCGTTGAATCAACCATTCAACACATGAAACACAACAGCTTAGGCTATATCAGCCTCAAAATGTATGTAGGCAAAAGCTTTATTGCTGTCAAGAAGAGGCCTTTGCCTGGGAAATCAATGTGATTTATAGCCGTGTGTAGTGTTACCTACACCTGTTAGTAAAATGAAAATAAACATGCTCTTATTCAAAATTAAATTGAAAAATAGACATCGCAATACAAGGATTCTCACATAAATATTCATTATGTAAATGAGGTGAAGAATTCGTAGACACAAACACACAAACACACACATATACAGTATATATATATATGAGAGAGAGAGAGAGAGAGAGAGAGAGCGAGAGTATACTATGGAGAGAGAGAGAGAGAGAGAGAGAGAGTATACTATGGAGAGAGAGAGAGCATACTATAGGGAGAGGGGGTGGGGTGGTGGATGAGGCTTCATCAGAGCTTCATCTGAACACAAAGAGGCGAGACAGAAACTCGATTACTGGGAAATGGAACTCTGGCGACGGTGTGACAGCGACGGTGCGGGGGCTGCGACTCCGAGATGATACCATCAAAGTCCTCCTTTATTTTGCTTGATGAGGAAGAGATGCCGCATCCCCGCCGCCCCCGAGGGCACGCTGATGTCATCTGTCTGTCAGACACAATGACGGGAAGCCTCGCCGCTGCCAGGACTCTCGCGCTGAAATGAATGGAGTCCACTGGTGGAATCATCAGGTCCTACAATGAAACCGGTCAAGGCCGTAATAATGGACAGAGAACGCATTAGCATTTTCCCGGATGCTTGTGATCTAATAGGTGCTGTAATATCTTGTGGTGGCGATAAGCACTGCTCCTTCCCATCGCCTTTAGTCAATCTAGTTATCAATATTGCTTTTCATTACCGCCCCTGCGATGCTGCTTGAGAGTTAATGCAGGAATATGGAGAGGTGCTCTTGCATTCAGGTGCTTTTACCGTGGCGGTCATGATGCTGACTGCCTGCAGCTTCACCCCTCAGAGACACAACAGAGCAGGAGGACAGGAAAGCCAGCAACTTCTTCAGAAGCTCATGCAAATGTGTGTGTGTGTGTGTGTGTGTGTCTTTGTTGCGTACTTCGCTGTGGAGACAGATTTATCAGCAGGGCCTTTGTGACCGTCTTCAGCCTCCACCACCTTTGGCTCCAACACAGGGGACTGGAGACAAACACATGTGGTCTATCCAGATTATACCTCATTTGAGATCTACAATGGCCGCATTAGAGCGTTTAAAAGGATCCCTGAATTGCCAACCTTCACGCTGGTGACAGGTCACAGATGCAGATTGTTAACTGACCATTGTTCATTGAAGCACACCGCCGGATAAGAAATCCATGAATGCTTATAAGAATAATTCTTCCTCATAAAAATAAATCCCAAACTCAGCTGCCCTGCCAGACAACATTTAACGAGATGCAGCCAGATTGCTAATTGACTTCCTGCATTCCACGTGGCCTGCATCTCCATGGCAACTGAACCAGCCATCTCTTTTGACACTCAGAGCAGGGAAAAAAGCTCTCATTCAGTCTCTCCTCTTGAAGATTGAATAATACATCTACGATTACGATTCTCATTCTAAACTATGAACTACCGAGCAATCTCATTAGAGGAATAATGAGGTTCCATCTAAGAAACACACAATGATTACACTGTTTGTTAGGGAAATGTGGAATAATGACTCAGACGAACACACTGGAAAAAGAAGAGACTGCGCAGGACTGTGGAAGAAGAGGGAGACTGAGAGAAAGCGGGAGGCAGGAGACGGAGTGTCAGAGCGTCTGGCTCCCCGCTGACATCAACATGGAACCTCTCTGTTCTCTGTCAGTGTGACATCATCCAGCCCTGAATCGCCGGCTCTCGCCTCACGACATGGTCTCCCCCCACCTCACTAATACCCTGACCCGCAGATCGTGTGTCGACATCAGCTGGGTAACAAGATCCAGGATGTCTTGTCTGACCAGAGGAACACAGAAAACAAGCTGCACGGCCCAGAACGGGCTGTAACTGCAGGACGCTGCAGACGCCAGAGAAGCTCACTCTCTCCCCGCTGTTTCAGAATATATCCCGTATCCTCTGCTCCTATTGGATCTTGACCGTTGGTTTAATTTTGTATTCTACCAACAAGTGAATACTGTCATTTATAAGGGCTTATCATGACAGACTTTAACACATTACTGAAATTATTTTACTATTGACCAAAAATGGCGCTGAAATGATGTTGTAAAATGCCGGCAAAATATTGATCACAGCATCTTGCTGTGTGACTGTCAGCACACAGACGGAAGTGTGTGACGAAAGATCAAATCAAATACTTGACCAAATGCGTACGTATGTACATCCTCAGGTGAACATGGGGCTTGTCAGACTGGATGCCCTCTGGGGTCAAGGGGCACGTCAGAAGACAGCAAATATGAGGGATTATTTCTATTGATTTCAATGCTCCTTTATAATTAGCCCCAGGGCTCAAGTCTTGATTCGATGGGCTTCCTGACTCTATTGTTATTGACTTGTAGGTAGGCTCTTTTAAATCCACTCCACTGGGTTATTACTGATCCCCTGCACCTCCCCTGTGGGCTGTGTTTGTCCCACTAACAAACACGTTGTCCCCTCTTGATACGGCTCCTGAAGACATTTAATTGAAACAGACACAATAACACCACTGTTATCCCGTGAGCCCGATTCTATTACCCTCTTCTGAACCTCCCCTGGGAGCGAACGGCACCGTGCAGACTAAAGCTAGTGCATCATTCACACCTTTAAACCCCATCTTGGAACGATGCAGTACATGCAGAAGACAATGCATGACACCTGCAGGACCGGCCAGAACATCAGCGAGGTTCCCACGTAGTGATAAAACCGCTGTATGACATCTTTTTTATCAGAATGGCGTCGATGTTTACGCTGAACATCCATTATGACGATAATGAGGTTTAATATACAAACATCACTCTCTGCAAATGTCAAGTTGTGGTTTATTCACAGAGATCTGACATGGCCGTGCCTGTCCACCATACCGCATGAGTGCGAGTGGAGAGGCAATTATTTGCATGGCCACACAGTCATTGTGTCGCATCCATCCGCTGAGAAATTTAATTATCGTATGGTAAATTCTTTCCCAGTGAGGAGCGTGATGACTCTGGCCCATCCACTTTGCTGCAGCGCTTCAGGTCTTTCACTGCACATTTTAAAATCTCTACATTTGTGTTATGTCGATGCAAGCCACTCCATGTGTGAAACATACAGTAGGTTGTGCCCAAAGTTGCTGCCCTCAGGTCTTTGCTTATAGTCTAATATGTGTTACAATAATATTTCCAGTGGCATTAGCAATATGACCTGCTCAACATGTATTAGCTCTGGGTGCTTTTACACATTGAAGTACATCTCCATCTGTCAGCAGTTATTCCTAGTCAATATTTTAACTTTTGACATTAGAATTTCCCCATTTGAGGAATGGATACTGCACTTCAGTGGTGAAATCCATTGTCTGTCTTCATAGTGTTCATAATATCCTCTCCAGCTATCGTTTTACATTATATTAAGCTTTTAGCTGATGCTCTTTTCCAGAGTGACTTACAAAAAGTACAAACACTACACTAGGCAGACATATTTATTTCAACCATCATCACAAGTAGCCTAATAATAGAGAAGTGCTAATGCTAACCCTAGCTAGAAGCGCTAATGCTAACCCTAGCTAGAAGTGCTAATGCTAAAGAAGTCAATGAGTACTACTAACAACTGCTAAGGATATGAGGGTGTTCGATGTTTTTTTTGTTTAATTAGTGGGGGAGGGTGTTTGGGAGGGAGGTTGAGGAGAGGTGGGGTCGAGGTGTATCATGACCAGGAGGGTTTTCAGTCTACGGTGAAAGATGGGGAGTGATTCTGCCGTCTTGTCTGTGGTGGGAAGGTCGATCCACCGTTGGGGAGGCGGGAGGGAGAAGAGCCGTGACCGGCTGGAGCGGTGGGTAGGTTTCTGCAGGGAGGACCTGGGGAGCAGGGCTCAGGCCGGGGTGTAAGGCTGGACCATGGCCTGCAGGTACTGGGGACGGGAACTCTTTAGTAGCCTTATACGTGAGAACCAGAGTTTTCAATTGGATGCAGGCGGCATGTGGGATGAGCTGTAGAGGAAGAGGAAGATGAAGGGTAGAGCACGCAGGGGGACCAGCCGGGAGTGAGTTGCAGTCGTCACGTCAGGAGATGACTAATGTTTGAACTAGGAGATGTGCCGCCTCCTGGGTTTGGAAAGGTTGAATTGGACAGATGTTGTGGA
>OMKK01042857.1:0-13265 GCA_900302305.1 Polymixia japonica | reverse complement strand
GAGTCTTGTTTTTGGTGTGTTCCTGTCCATGTGTCTGTCTGTGGACCTTATGTGGGTATTGGCTGTCAAGTGCATAAGGAAGCAGAAGAGGCAACATACTAATCCCAGTTAACCAGCAGATCATTTCTTTCAAAAATAAAAAATAAAAAAAGTATTTCATCTTGGATCAAATTTAACATGGCTGAATGACCTCTTTAAGTGAGATACGTTTTGAGGCTTTGGGACAACTTAAGAATGTGTCTAGTTAAATAAATAGATAAATAATTAAAAAGAGGGCCGCAATCAGGCGTCATCTTCTCGTCTGCCTGTGAAACGTCTTTTGGCTGGTGCTGCTGGCGGACAAGGTCTGCTCTCTGCTGCTCCTTGTAAACTCTTTCAGCCTTCTTGTGTTTTACCGCCTGTACATTCCTGCTCAGTCTCAAATATAGGTGTGACTGAATGGAAACAACTGTCTCAGCGCCTCAAGAGCCAAACTAGAAAAACAGAGCTCCTACAACTCAGCCCGTTAATAATATAGAGCGCTGAACAACAATGGGTGTGTCCGAATGACCTTAACAGTTTCTCTTTAGGATTGTGTTCAATTGATTGAGAGTGGAAACAGCACTGCAAGACTATAATTCTTGCAACTCTAGTATTGGCACATCCTCTCATACTTACCTGGTAAATGGATTCTGAAGAGCCCAATCCACCAACAAGGTTGGGGCAAGTAATGAAACTGAATGTCAACATGTTGTTTCCAACTGATACTTGGTACAGGGTACTCAATCGCTGAGCGGACTGATGTTTTCGATTAGTAAACTGGCAGTAGTGTTTTCAGCCGTAACTGCCAACGCGCAATTTGAACACTGGAATTTGACCCAAGTCTTAAACAGACTTGTTCTGCAGTGTTTTTTCACTGTTACTCCATTGTTAATCCTACAGACATTTAGGGGACCTGAGCAGTGACTCTTACCAAATAAAACCTCCTGTTTGTTTACTGGGTTGGGCCTGGTGCTAAATGGAGAGCACGTTGCGGTGTCATAAATCTAGGTCAGGCCTTTAAAAGTGCTGAGTTAGTTGTGACACTTGAACTTTCCTTCAGACTCTTCTTCCCAACCTGTAGGTAGCGGGAGTCAAAACAGTTACAAATAACAGATAAAGAGCCATCTGTCTGTGTAATGGCGACAACCGCTCGAGCATCGTAGAGGCAGCAACCGTGCAACCACAACTGAGAGCTCTGACGGATGTCAGCGCCTTGGCCATAAGAGGCCAAGTGGCAAACTCATCACTCAAAGACCATGACTTGTCACTCTGACCAAATGTAAAAGGCAGAGTTTGAAGAGGCATGAATCTTTCACTAAGAAATTAATCTTCTATGTCCAACAGTCACCTGCATAGACATCTTTTATTTTTATTACTACTGATGTGTGTGTGTGTGTGTGTGTGTGTGTGTGTGTGTGTGTGTGGCGTCCATGGCTCTAAGGCTGCCCGCTGCATATCACTCTGAGAAAGGGTCGGGGGAAGGAGAGGTGGGAGGAGGCTAAAGGGTTGGAGGGGACAGGAGACATTGAAGGGATGGATCTGGGAGGAAAAGTGTAGTAGTGATTAGGACAGAGCGTTGAGAGGAAATCGTACTGAATGCTACCCAGTTAACACATGCAGTGCAAAAACAACGTTAGATAAAAAGAGCAGAAGACCAAAGGGGAAAGACAGAAAGAGAAAATAGATTCCCAATAAAGTACCACAGACCTCTAGCTGCCTACAGATCACACACAATATGCGGCAGGGGAGGGGCTCCGAGAGGCCAGGCCGATGCACTCACCGACAGCTCCGTGATGTCAGACCGCCGCCGACCCCCGTCACCTCGCAGCTTTGCTGCTGACGAGAGGGGCGGGACAGTGTGTCTGCAGAGGAGGCTACACGCCCTCGGTCTGTGTGCGCTACAACTCTTTAACATGCGATGCGTTAGTGCGTTTGGAGGTTATATAACTGCTGGTAGGTTGTTCGAGTCGGGTGGGAATTCAAATGCCGGTAAATGTTTTGGTTGTGGCTGATGAGTATGTCTGTGCTGCTTAACCACTTTGGCAGGTTACAAGGTTTACATCTTTAAAAAAAAGGTAGTTTGACTGGTAGATCAGTAAAAATTGCTTTCAAGTTTTGGCATTTTACTAGCCCCCTGGGTTAAAAAAAAATAAGAGTTTGCCCCTTTTTTAGGGTGTGTCTGCACTTTCTAAAAGGAGGTGTATCAGGTGCGTGTGGATTATGGTGGGCTTTGTGACAGCAGCCTCTGGTGTGGGCTTTCCTCTGGTGTTTGAGGAGCTGTGTTTCGCTGCAGCGCGGCCCTCGGTGCCCCTCCATAAACAATAGTGCAGGAGCAAAAGAGGACCTCAAGCCAGGTGAGCAGGCGACCTCTCCGTTCCTCTCCACGCACAGCGAGCCACTGCGACTGGGTACTTCACGAAGCTCAGCTCAGACCGACACACTCGCATCGTCCTCGACTCGTCCACGTCTCTGTAGTCGCGATTCTGGGTTCACTGGGTTCTAGGAAAGAGCTATTCCGTATCCACAAATTTGATCTTAGAAAATGCGATCAATAGGGTGGATTTTCCCTTTAAGCGGGATATTACTGTTATCCATGGGGATCATTAAAGCTAACCCTACATCATAAAAGTCTAATCTGATTGGAATATCAGCGCTGTAGGGAGCTAAAGGGAGTAGACTGGCCATGGTCCCACTACTGCTTAGAATGTCCGAAGACAAGTTACCGACCGTTATGTGCCACGAACTGAAGATGTATTGTGTGTAGACCTACGTTACGCCCAGAACAAAACGGCTCAGTTATATTCGTTACAAACTGGATCAGCTAGACGAAATACAAAAATTGTTTTGATCTACAGCTTCCGATCTTGTTGGGTTGGGTCACCAAAAGACATCCACGCGGTTGAAGAGGCGGCGACAAGAGGAGTTTGGGCCTGCTCACCGTGATGCTTCAGAGACACAGACGAGGGAATGGAGAGAGAGAGAGAGGGAGAGAGAGAGAGAGACAGAGAGAGAGAGAGAGACAGGAGGAAGAGGGAATGCAAAGAGCTGCCTGCGCTATTATCTATGTGCCTCTTCAGCAAAAAATGCAGTCCCAGTTGCACAAGCACCATGCCAGCACAGAATGACAGAGGGTACTGTACACCGAATCACTGTGTAGTAGGGAGGGAGCGAGAGGGAAAGAGAGAGAGGGAGAGAGAGAGAGAGAGAGAGAGAGAGAGAGAGAGAGAGAGAGAGAGAGAAGATAAACAGTAAGAGTGAAGGAGAGAAGGAAAAGTGAGAGAGAGAGAGAGAGACAGTAAGAGAAGCGTTACAAGGACCCTAAAGATAGGAGTAGGAAAGCAGAGCGTGCAAATACAAACCGGGTCATTGCTGTTTAGCTAATAGGGGCCAATTCGCTGCAGGAGAGAAATGTCGAACACCCCAAGTTGTGTACAATAAGATAACTGTCCTACAGATACAAACACTATACACTAATACACTAACACACATACATTCTAAGCTACATAGACACACGCATTCACTCGTACACAAATGTAGCCATTCACTTCATTTAATGTACACTCTCTCTTACTTTCTAAATGGAGTGGATTAAGCACTGAAAGCTCCCTTTACCAAAGCCAGAAGAAAACAATCTGATTTAGAATGGCCAGCTATCAAATCTGGCTAGTTTTAACCTCCAATTTGTTCTGCAACATGTGCTAATTCTGTTTGTCCTCGAAATATTAAATTAGCCTCCATTTATGAGGAGAACACTTTTGAGTGAATACTTGCATCTCATGAGAGTAGTTCGCTTGGTAGATCAGCAGTGGCGCTTAATACTTTAAAAGTGTGCCTGCATGTGTGTCAGGTGGAAGGGGAGGGCAAGTGAGTAATCATATGAGTAAGAGGCTTGGAATGAATATATTTCAGAGCGCCATTGTGAGGACCAATTACCCACCAAGAACAAGTGGGAGATCAAGGTTCAGCTGAGTTGCACTGATCAGCTCAACAGCTTCACTCCAGCAGAAAGCTGTCCAAAGGACTCTGGGTATCCAGCAACAAATTTGGAAATTAAAGTTCCGTTTTTTTTAGGGAATTTAGCCATTTTTCCTGCTTACCCAGAGTCAGACGAACTTGTGGGTGCCATTTTTATGTCTCTGCGTGAAGCTAAATTGTTGGAAGTCTATGGGAACAAGTAGCTACTTCCAGCACTTGAGATAGATAACTGTTGAGTTAAGCTAACTGTTGAGCTAAGCTAACCCATTCTTTCAAACTTCACACAGAAACAAAATGGCATCCACTTCACCTGACTCTGGGTAAGTAGGAAGAATGGCCAAATTAAAAAAACAGAACTATCCCTATAACCACTAAGCCTTGCTATTCATTACCGACAGTGCTTTATCCATTCCATGCTTTTACAGTCATCTCATCTCATTTTGCTTGGATGACTAACAATGACTTATGGGAGACTGATACAAATTCAAAGGTTTATCTAAAAGATATCAATAAAACTGAAAATAAAGATATGACAAAATACATAATCATTTAACTATCACACAGGAAATGGAACAGGCAGACGACTTGGGAAGTGGGGAGACTCTAAGGTTATTAATGGACATTAGACAGGTGATTCTACATGTTAGGTGGCAGTGTGTTCAAGGAAAACACTGGATGCATCTACATGGACAGAATGAATGGAGAAAAGGGTGTTGCTCTTAATCCTCCCTGGACCAATCATCCACTCTCACAGTTGGTCCAATGGTGCAGGTTGATGGATGCGGCCTTACCGATTCGATGGGCTTGTCCAGGGATGCCTGCTCCAGCTCCAACTGGCCCTCTTCATACTGGTCAAAGTGATTCACACCCTGGGAAGGACGCAATGGGACACAGAATTAGAAAAATAAAATGCATCTTGTGCAGTGAGCGCTGTGTGTCAACGGACTGAGGTGCCTTTCCAGTTACTTCTCACGATACTGTCCAGTACAGCAAAACAGCAAAGAAAAAAGGTAACTCGTTTGTTTGATTAAACTAAGTGCACCATAAAGTTTAGCTTTAACCTCATTTATAGTTTAGTATATAGTCAGCCTGTGGTTAAAGCCATTTTAGCCAGATGACTGTATAACTTCTTCTGTATAAATTCTTCTTGGATTATTTGAGTTCTGTCCATTCTTTTAGAACCGCTGTTCTAAAAGGGAGGAAGAACTTTCCCCAAGTTATCTGTGCTCCAATTCCAGAGCCGAGCTGCACCTAAACAAAACAGTCATTTACATAGACGTCTTTGCCCTGGGTGTGAGAGGGGGTGAGTAATGAGCACAGCACTGCACCCAAAAGGCCTGTGCATGTTTATTATTCTGTTTCTGCTCTGAGACAGATAGTTTCCTCTCAGGAGCAGCTGAGGAGAAATGAAGGTCAACTGTCAGCGTGTGTTTTATACTGACCTTCAGACAGGAAGGCAGCCAACCAAAGCATTCCAAAAAAGCTCATTGGTGCCATATTATTATTATTCACTAGCTTCTTACAACTAGTAGCAGCAGTCTTGACGCAATGGTTTCCAATCAACCCTACAAGGATATGGGCTTTGTTTTTACAGGTCAGGGCTTCTTGAAAGAATCAAGCACTGCGGAATGTCTGTTGATGTGACTTTCTGTTGATAAGCGCCTCCTTTAATTGTGGCAATCTAAATTCTACAGCTAACGTTTGTCTTTTCTTAGGATCTGTGAAAGTACAAGCTTCTGTGAAAAGATGATGTAAACAAGAGCTACTTCAAGCTGGATCCCTCACTTGCCGCCTTCTCTGGAGGATCTGGCTTCACACTGATAAGAAGCAACAGCACAAATCAACCGACAAACGGGACATGATCTGGTCCTACATTAGCGGTCATTAACCCTGCAAGAGCATGAGTGAAGCAGAGAATTCTCAGAGAGGGATGTTGTTTTTGTGTGTGTGTGTGGGAGGGGGGGTGTTATTTATGGTTGAATCAATAGCTCCCTCCTCTTCCCGTCATCTCTCTTGACTTGCTGTTCAGACTGCTTAATGTGGCATCAGCACAGCCTCTGTCCACCACCATGACCTCTCATTTTCACTGCTGCTTGTCCCCATCTCATCTCTCTTACCCTATAACTATACTGTCAGATAAAAAAAGTTATCTTCACTCTGTCCTCTGAAATACAGCCAGGGCAGCTCTTCAAATAGACGCTTCACTCAGTATGACCTCACATTGCGAGTGCTCTCACGCAAAAGGGAATTACTTGAGGAAAAGAGAATAGGTGCGGCCCGCTTGCCTCAGAAAGATCCTGTAATGTTCAGTAGCTCCAAAGATACACATCATCCTAGAGCTCCGAAAACACTGTACATCAATAAGATGGACGGGGCTGTTGGAAAAGGCAAGGAACGGCTGGACTGTAGGTACTGGGGTCGGCCATCTGTGGGGCTCGTGTTCTCTGTGCAGTGTTGCTTGGCAGCGGGCTCTCGTCTGTGTAGTTGAGGAGAGAAGCACTCTGAATACTGAGCGTCTGAACGCCTGCACAGAGGGTCTCCCACACAGAGCTCTACTGTGTTGCGCTCAAGCTGCCTTCAACAGACTCATTCAGACAACACAGCAAATCGCCTTCCACAGACAAAATACTGAAGGACTGAGCTCCCCGTGGACAAGCAACAATACGTTGGTTTTTTTTAATCATTGCCAATCTTTAACTGTTCCCCAGTCCAACTTTGCACTGCAGCAAATAGTTGAATATCTGTAATTTATGATATCTTTGTGAGACAGGGAGGTTTTTTTTAACATGATGTGTTAAATAATCTTAGTCCCACAGACAAAGTGCTTTCATTATAAGTTGATTTCACAATCATTCTTTATGATAGCAAAAACAACCATTTCAAAACCTAGAAGGTCCTCATACAACCTTGTACTCTGAATTTGCTGAACAGACAGAGACCAGAGCATCTGGGTCCTCATTGTCCTTGTTCACAGACCCTTCCTGTATTCTTTAATGGGGAGGTACATGGCAAAAGAAAATGCTGTCCTCAGCAGAATGTCGGTTGAGGGCTCCTGAAAGATGAGAGATGATGGGCAGTTCCCTCAGGGTTAGTATTCAGAGGAACCATTCAAGCCCCTAATCTGACCTTCCCTCAATATAACTAAGCATATAGCAGCACAGCAACACCTCTCTCCCTTCAAAATCACTACAAAAAAAAAAAATATATATAGATAAAACCTTTAAAAGTACCTGCAATTCAAAACTACTGTGGCAAGTCTGCCATTGTTGTTGTGCTTGAAGTTGGCGCTAGCGTTGCTGGGAAAGGAGAGACGTATACAGATGTATACAGTGACATAATGACGTGGCTCTGTAGCCCGTGGAAAAGCAAACCGGTTCTTAGAAGGTTTGCCAGTTGAACCAACTGTGAACCGGGACTAGCACCAGCCCAGAACCAGAACTAGGTTTGCGTTGGTGGAAAGGGGGTAGATGTGCACCAATACATTTTCACTGACATGTCACACCATGTACTGATCTTGAATTTTTCTTGAACTTTCCCAGACTATTAAAATTATAAAATAACTAGCCTAATATTTACTTGGACAGTCACAATTAGTTCTAATCTATGATTGAATGGTCCCCCCTTGTTTGTTTTTTAATGTCCTTGGTATTGACCCACATAGCTGCATTGGGTGCCCACAGTACTGATTATATATGAGGCTAAACGGTCACGAGCCTATGCCCCTTTTCAATGGCTAAAAAAGTTCAGGAACTTTCCATAAAAAGGGACCTGTCAGAACCTCTATAAGTTCTGAGATGGGGCCTTGTTTCTTTTTCCACTGTATATCAAGAACCACAAAGGCTGGGAAAGGCATAGAAAAAATGTGTTACACTGCTTACGTCATTTTGCAAGCGACGCTGTGCATTGTATTCAACAACCTCACTACAGACTCAAGGTCACGCTGAATGGCTTCTTCACCCCAAATACCAATGAAGGCTTGCAGTTGTCCAAACTGTCATTTCAATCATTGTAGTTCAGCTGCAAATGTTTAAAATGGTGGTTGTAGCCGGCTAGATAAAGGTAGTTTTGTTTACAGATGTGACCAGTCATGATCAAGAGCACTGCTAGCTCCACCCGAGGGATCCTGGTACTCGGGTTTTGTAGTACCTCCTGAAGCTGCACCAAAATTTAGCTCTGAGAACTATATGCAGAACTACTCCGTTGATATGGAAACACTTGTAGAAACCATGAGCGGCGCGGCATGTTCTGACAGTTGAAAAGGGCTACTAGCGTAGTACTGAAAACCGTTTATTTAAGTACAAGGTTGGTTCTATTTCATAGGTGCATTACCTATGTTTTGCCAAAAATTATACTGTAGTTAAACATGGAATCACTGCAAGACGCAAGCTATTTTATGCCCAAGTCAGTCTTACTTATAGGATATTAGGATTATGACGTTAAATTGCTGGGTTAGCTATTAACTATCATGTTGGGTAACAGGCATACAAAACCTAATGTCAGGTGAGGTGAGATAGGGACAAACAGGAAGTATCACTAGTTGCTGGCTAAAGTAGAGGGTGGTTCTGTTGTCAGCTGATGAAAACAGGGACAAACTACTGTGTTGAATGACAACATATACATAGGAAAAAGACTGACAGCTAAGAAACTACAATTCAGTGAGTTGTGTAGTCTAGCTAATAAGGTTGTGTTTGACTCCGTTTGGACTCTAATGGAGTCACAGCTGGGCAAGTGCAAGACCCCACACCACCGATCGTGGTTGTTTGGTAGCTTAGCTTTGACAACGGCGTTGTAAATGACGGATACGTGCAAAACTGGACAAATGTCATGTTGCAAAAAATAATCCGTTCTGCAAAAACGCAGCCCCGTTTTGTAAAAACGAGCGTTTAATCACCACCAAGTTGCTAAAACCTCTCGCGAGAGACGTGAAGCTCTTCCTGCAATCTTTGCTGCGTATTTGGGGCCTTTTTGTAACTTCGTGTTGTGTTGCTGCTTTCAATTAACGCTAAGTGTCACCTACGTCCAGAACAACACAGAAGGCCTGGATGCAGCAAGCAAGCGTGCTAACATTACTACAGCATTACTACTAGGAATGGGAAAAAACAAAACACACAATAGATAACAAAGAGTAGCTCATTCAAGCGCTGGTGTGTGTGTGATGTTACTAAAAAAATAATAGTCCCAATAACGGCCTTTATCCACGTGTCCTAAAAGACATAAGTCAGAATATGTCATTAAAACGACTGAAGGTCTAAGCACAGCTGGTACGACCGCATTGTAGTTGACAGCAGAAACATGACATTTGCTAACGTTAGGTAGCGTGTATCCAGTGAAGCTAACGTTAGCTAGCGTGTATCCAGTGAAGCTAACGTTAGCTGCCTGGACGCCCCATAAACAACCCGTCGTCCCAAGGTCACTAACATGCTACTTAACGCTGGTTATCCGGTGTACTAGAAAGTGGTGGGTAAACGAGGTTAAGGACTAAGCTAGCATATAGTGCGACGTCGCGGTGACTTTAATATTAACCCACCGTGGTATGAGAATAATATATAACACTGCCAAATTTGGGACAGCAGAAGGAAGCTAAACTGAAAAGAGACGCAGTGTGCTAGCCTGGTTAGCTTGCAGTGCTAGCAAGAAATGAATTGCACGGTGCTAATATCTCTCTCGGCTGCTCTATTTTTTTTTATCATTCCATATTCTGCACCTTTAGATTGTGATATGGCAAATATGTTGCAATTACCAAACTGCCTGACAAAACATTACCTGGAAATCACGCTCTTCGTTGAACCTAGAAAATCTGTCAGCCATTTTCTGAACGCAGCTGCAGCTTCTCTGTTCTGTCTGCTAACTGCCCAGTACAGGCTGGGTGATGTGCGCAGCGGGGACGAGTCGTTCGTTCTGAACTATATGTGGCTGTAACGTTGCATCGCTGTTTAAATCGTCACGGCGATTAAATATCGCTAGTTGTCGCTAGTTGTTGTTGTGTAAGTTGTTCGTGTGGACAACTAAAATGATGGCCAAATAACCAAGGGTATTCATTTTGCATTTCATATGTGTGATACACATCTTTCTTGAACTTTGATTAATCTAAAAAAAAAAAAATCGTCCTGCTCTACATTGGACACTGAGATTGAGAACGAATATTAATTTAAGTATTGATCAGGGCAGCACAAGAAGCCCTGCCCTTAACGGTTGGCAGGCAATCACCACATATTCGCTTTCAGAACGAGTTCAAATGTGCCGACTCTCAAATGAGAATGTAAATTTCCATCCCTAGCTTATTCAACTGGGGAGACCAGTTAAGCAGCTGTTGAAGCACCACCAGTACCAGCACGACTATGACTGGGAGAGAGAGAGATCATCTTTTTGTCAAACTGCCATACTTCTGCTGCACTGAGATGTTCAGTCAAGTCTGTGGGGCTTGCTAAACCAAAGTTTTAGTTTATCAGTTTTTGATAGCTAAATTAAGATAATTTCTAGCCACTATGTTCCCACAGCATTAGCTTGAAATGCCAACTGACCAAAGACCAGTGAATTAAAATAGCCATGGAATTAGAATGGACAGTAATGCTAGTCCCTGGTGGATCATGGCAGTCTTTCATAACACCTAATATGGCTGCCATAGATGACTGGTGGTTTGGTTTTGATGTTGCCAAGTGAGTTGCATGTACATAATTCAAAGGGATGGAGATTTCTGTCAAAATGAGCACTTTTGAATGGTAGTTTGGCTGGTGCACTTCAACATGAACATTGTATGTTTGTTACAATTGGTTACAACTGGTCCACAATGCAGCTACCAGGTTAATACCTCTTGAAGATCCCATATTACTCCTGTTTTAGCCTCTGCAGGTTACCAGTCAAATTTGGAATTGATTTCAAGATCCTTTTAATAACTTACAAGGCTTTACCCCTCTTGCTGTCCCCCCACCAAGCCCAAATCAAGAGGTGACTGTTTTGGCTGCCAGACTGTGGATCTGTTTGCCATTATCTGTCCGCTCAGCCAGCTCTGTTGATTGTTTTAAAAAGTCCCTCGAAACTCATCTTTTTACATTGGCCTTTCTGTTGTAATTAATCTTAAGGCAAGTGTTCTTTTCTTTTACTGGGTCCTGTAGCCTTTTTATTATGTTTTTATCATCTATGATCTTTTACTGGGTCCTATCTCCTTCTTATGTTATGTATTCACTGCTGCTTACTGCTCTTTATTAGTGTTTTTACTATTGTGCTCTATCCATGCTCTTTTATATTATTATGGTGGTTTATTTGTTTTATTTTCCTTGTCTGCTGTATTGCTCTGCATCTTGCACTTTTCCTTGCAGTTGTTCCTTGTAGTTGTTCCTTGTAGTTGTTCCTTGTAGTTCCTTGTTCCTTGTAGTTCCTTGTAGTTCATTGTTCCTTGTAGTTCCTTGCAGTTAATTGTTTGTGTGAAGCACTTCATAACCCCTGGTTTGAAAAGTACTATGTAAATAAAGATTTGCTTACTTAATTGTGTCAGCCTGCAGGGTGCTGGCTGGGATTATAGAGTCCCTACTTTAACTCATATTTTGGATAATCTTCCAACATTGTGTTCTTGAAATATTGAGGATATTCCAGCAGTACAGACAGACCAAAGTAATTATCTAGATGGTGTTTTCTGGTTCATAATTCACATTTATGAGTTTACTCAATTTCAAGACATAAAATACAATTGACAGCTAAATAAAAGAATAAACATTTTAACAGTTATAATTGAATCCAGAATGGCATGAACAATGAGATTATTCACAAGTTTATCTACATTAAATGAACACAACACATTATTTAATGTCACGTGGCACAATGCCACTTTAAAATGTATGACCTTTAATGTCAGTAGGCCAGTGACATCTAAAACAAGGGTAAACGATCCAATGGCCTATTTAAAAACTCTATGGCAAGAAATTGTTCTGACCAACAACATGGTCTTCCAGTATAAAGATTTTATTATATTTAGGCATAATAATAGAAACTCTTTAACACATATTTAGAAAATTGAATACTGATATGGTGTTTAAAGAAAATGCAGATTTCGAGTATATAACATATGAGGAAAGTAAGATGTCTCAGTTTAAGATGACACAAATGTCAGCACCCTATCACTTAACAAATTGAGCGAGTATATTTGAAAAAACTATTTTAAGTTTAAAAGGTTAAACAATTACATTAGTTGTATTATTATAATTAATTACATCGTTATAGATGACACATCACGGCAGGCAATACATATGAACGTGAAATTAATTTCAAACAGCAGATTAGGACGCCACCTAGTGGCCATTTATTGAACATACAAACAACTAAATTGAGGACAGCCTTAGTCAAAGTACAGATCAAATGTTTTTACTCTCTTTGGGAAAATGTGTCTCGGTCCACCTCTGTCTGTAGTGAGGATTATATAATGATATGTGAAGTAGTTATCCCAATGATGTTGACCCAGCAGTGTAACTTGTCTCTGAAGCAGGTCAAAGTTGTTCATTCTCAAACGTGAATGTTATTCTTTTCTTGACTTAATTTACAGGGATGTAGGATTAATTTCATCTTTGGGTAGACACACTACTGCTAATGCTTAATGCTACCCATTCACCAACAAATTGCTCGTACACCTGGCATGAACACACTTTTTCACCTACATTTTTCACCTACAGGGTTCTTAAATGTTTTAATTTGACAGACTCCCAGATAGATACCCATTAGGCCACAGAGCCTCATTTAATAAGATCTTGTTGCAGGAACACCATATGGCAAGATTTCTGTTGTCGTTGAATCAGTATGTCTAATGAGATATATAATGACTAAAATAATAATCATTTTATGCTTTCTTTAATTGGTTATTTATAGTAAACTGCCAAAATTCAAGTAAAATAAACTATTCTTCATTTTGCTGGCCACTCTAGCCTTGAGTGGCCCCTTAAGTTTCAAATGAAGAAATAACAGGTAGAAACCCTAACCCTAACCTAACCCTAACCTAACCCTAACCCTAACCTAACCCTAACCCTAACCTAACCCTAACCTAACCCTAACCCTAACCTAACCCTAACCTAACCCTAACCCTAACCTAACCCTAACCCTAACCTAACCCTAACCTAACCCTAACCCTAACCTAACCCTAACCTAACCCTAACCTAACCCTAACCCTAACCCAACCCTAACCCTAAGCCGACAGGTAAGGCTACATTTATTTGCTTTCAATGAAGCCCCTAAAAAAGACAGATTGAGGAAAAATAGGCTTACATGCTTTTGTTGGTAGAAATTGT
>OMKK01042854.1:1861-20240 GCA_900302305.1 Polymixia japonica | reverse complement strand
CTTGACTCTTCTAAAGTTCAAGGCTTTAGCGTGACCAAAGCATGACAATATTTGAAAGCTGACACTTGAGCACTATCTGCTCCCCATAGATCCCTGTTCTGAGCAGCGTTGACAGGCGCAGCCGCTGTGGATAGGCTGAGAACACCAAAGCACAGGGAAGTGTTTGGAGGAGGGGAGCCCAGAAAGAGTACACGCATTAACACCCCTGATATGCATTAGAAGGATGTGTCTTAGTAGCCAGTCAAAAGGGTGGTCAAGAGAACTAGAGCCTTGAGAATCAGGTCACCTCACAGCAGGAACACCGGCCCTGGTCTCCCCACCTGTGGTCTCACCATCGAACCCTGTAGTGGTGGCAGCACATTTTAACATTATGGATGATCAGAATTCTTCAAAAATCAAAGAAAATGTAGATTTACTCCAAAATAATAAAAAATAACCCAATGCTTATGCTAATGAGAAAGGTATTTATCTGCATGTTAACTGTCTCCCTAAGAACTGTCATTTAAACCTTTTTATAATGAATAGCTTTAAATTATGCAATTTTAATAATAATAATGCTAATAATCAATATTTAGTACTAAGCAGTAGACCATTTATAGTTTGCATATGCATATAAGATGGGACATTTGACCAGTTTCTCTCAATTAGGCCTACTGAGAGCAATCCTTGGCTGCTTTCGCCATAGATCAAACACCTCAGTGAACGGGGGGTGGGGGGATGGGTCACATGATTCTTCTGGAGCCTGAAATCTCTGTGGTGTGACAGAGTTTAATCATGGTTAATAAATCAACATTTGATCTGTTTTGGAACAAAACAAGTCTTACGTAATCCGTGTTAGAACTCAGTGGGAGAAGGTGTTCCCTCTGTCCTTTCAAGAGGCACTTTCCCCCTTCTCTCCCTCCTCTCCCCATCTGGCTTCCATCTACTGCGACTCACGTTTCAAATAATCTCCACAACTTGACTGCTGCCAAGTGGACATTAGGGTCTTACTCAGAGGAGATGGTGCTCTTATAGACAATTAAAGGCATATATACACTCTGCTAACTGTACCACTGTACCCACCGCAGCTTTTGCTAAAGCTAGAAATGTATTGATACTGAAGTTATTTTGAACACCATGTGACCATTCATTACTCAAATGATTAATTTTGAAAAGCTTCATGTATTGCTTTTCTCGTGAGTAGCTGCTATTTAATAAACATTATTTAGTGAACATGGGAGAGAAAAGGCTATGTGTGGAATCATGGAAACAAGAACCTTTCCTCTGAGAAAGACATGGTATGAGGTTGGCAAGGATGGGGCGGGGTTACAGGCGAGAGCGACAAGAATAACTAACCTTGATAAACAACATCTAAAATAACTAATTGACAGGCAGCTGACTTTAGTGGCTGTTATCTGTTGTCATCTTTTCACCAACTGCCTCACACCTTCCTCTTGGTCCTGTCCAACAATGAGTACATTTACATGCGCACTAATATTCCGGTTTTTGCCCCCTGAATGCTGTACTCTGATTAATATAAAATGCCCCCATGACCTACAGTAAGCCCATTAAATAACTTAATTGCCCTATGAGGGCAAGAGGCCGTGTGTCGCAAACTGAGGTAAAAACCCCAATTGAGACGCATATTCTGATTGTCCAAAGAAGGCTCCTAAAACCCGAATAATATCAGCATATCCCATGTCTTAATCGGAAAATGCTACATTCAGAATTAGGCTTAATTCAGAATATCCAAATGGAATATGTTGTTTACATGATCTGTATCAAATTCGGAATATTGTCATATTCGGAATAATAGTGGAATATTAGTGTGCATGTAAACGTACTCAGTAACATGGGCTCTATTTTAACGATGTAGGTGCATATTACTATCATAATAATGTGCCCTTAGAATAACAGTAAAATACTTTGCCATTGACTTAAGACCAGGTTTTAGTTGGTCAATCGCGCAACCGCTTTCTGCTGCCTCAAGATAGCAATGCGCCTACAATGCACCACCTGACCACACCTCATTTTAAGACCAATACCCCCATGGACGCTCAGATGGGGGCAAGTACATTTGCTATTTAAAATACGTGGGCACTGGATGGGGAAACAACAACTGCTTTGGTCTCAAGCTAGCAAACACACTGTGCCGAGTGTAAGATAGAGCCCAATGGGTCTAACTCACAACATACTGTAGGTAGATAAAACTGCATTTGTCAACTGCATTTGTTGAGTCCAAAACCGGCTTGACGTCAAAACTCATGTGATTATGATCCCAATTTTCCTGGTACTTCTGTGCTCTGCACAACATATTTGATGACAAATGGAAGAAAAAGAACAACCTTTCTGTGTGCAGATCATTTTCCATTCATAAAGTTTCCATTCACATTGGTTGGTTCTCTAATCTCTAGATAAAGGAACTGCAGTGATCTGCTCACACTAATTATAGATGCTGGTTTGAGAAGATATTGCTCTGGAAAAGAACATCTCAAGGTTGTTTGGCTGCAATTCAGAGCGTTCTGTCACAGCTTTTAGGCAGTAGAAGTTATCCCATCTGTAGCAAATTCAGTCAGTGCTCCAGTATAGACAAGGAATATTAAGATAAATAACCTACAGATTTAGATGAAAATTCTTCAAAGTACAATAGGAACTATCTTGTAAAAGGAATGAGAAGACTGTAATCAATACAACACGTGGAAGACATTCTGCTGTTTTATTGCCTCTGCTTTGCTGTAATCCCGCTGCGGACCCCAGCATATGTCACCACTATTGCTACTGGGAAGGTCCTTAACCAATGCCTAATTAATAAAATGACGTGGTGGTTCAAAATGGCAACACCGACCTTAGCATCCCCAAAGCACACACAGGAGAGGTATATTACAAAATAGATTTTATTAAATACAAACACATGACACTGGCCCCAATCTATTGTGTGTAGCTACCCACATTGACACTAGCCCACAGCCCTGTGTCAGCTACCCATGACACAGACATCAGTTCTCACCCAAGTACAAAAGGTGAGTGTTCACTCCACACTTTAGATTAAGACACTTCACTATAATGACTAACTGTCTAATGTCTAAATGTCTAACTGGCAACCCACCCATATATGGCAAACAGTAGAGTCGATCGCACAGGAAAAACACCTCTCGGAGCACTTTATACTACACTCCAATTATTCAGGTGAACAATATATGGTACTTTGGTGAATGACGGCCGGAGCCACTGTGGCAGACCTCTTAAGTAACCAGGGCCAGAAGAGGAGTGGCTCATCCATACAATGCCGACAACCAACTTGGTCAGCACAGTAGATAGACAAACAAACAAGTTGCAGTCGGCTGCAGATTGACCAAAAACTATAAAAATGTGCCCACAATAATTGTCTGGTGGGGTCTCACCCAACCCAGCGTCTGTCCATTCTGTCCCTTTAAGAAAGGCGCTCAGATCACGAACTCGAACCGCTTCCGGCGTGCATCAACATCACTCCTGCACGGGTCCTCTGGACAACCCACTGTCAGCCTCGAAGCTTGTTCCTTTTGCTAGAGACTGGTGCGCGGTTGGTTCAGTTGAGTCTCTGGCCCAATCTCAACGTCCCTCCTAAACCTTAAGCCCTGAACCCCTACAGACTTAATTGACGTCAGCTCGTAAGTGCTTGAGTTCGAGAGGTTGCGAGGGCTCAAAATGGTACAAATAGGAATGGGACAGCACTTTGTGACATATCATGTTACCTTGACGACACCAAAATGTTATGTACGATTGTGGGTTTGGGACTTTTTATTTTACATTTTTTACTTTCTTCACGGCCAAGGCAATTAAGGGACCAACTGCCTGATTTGAATGTCTCCCAGGCTCTTGTCTTGCTCTCTCTCTCTCCCAGCTGTGGCTGATCCTACATTCTCATCAACCTGGCGCAGCTTAGCGTTAATTAGGCAGCAGGAAAAGCAGCTCAGCCTGAAAGAATCACAACCACCCTTAGCCCAGGCAGTCCCTATAACCATCCATGGCAGTTATGTCCCACATATACCAAATGTCCATACACAATGACAATTTTTCCAACTTCCCACTGCAAATGTTAATTTGGTTGACATACCCCCCATTGTTAATGTCTCCCCAGCGACATATACACAGTCACAGTCATACACACATATCTCATTACATTCCACTGTCCAAGCCCCTCACCTCCTAACACCACTCCTGGACCAACTGTCCACTAATCTCCCGAGCAGAGAGCCCACATCAAAAAGATGTTTCTGCTAGTCATGTTCATTTTTCAATTACTTCCATTGTGGACTGCCATCATAATGCAGCCTTAGGTCTTATAAGTCATAATGCCAACCACATTATCTGTGTCAGTGAAATTAGTAACTGCATTTTAAATAAATAAATAAAGTATTTGTGTTCCCCATAAGACTTCATACCCTAGATTGTTATCCATCCCCCCAGTTTAAATGAAGTGCTTTAAACATGACTGTGATTAAATTCAATGAAATCACTGCCAACACCAACTGCATCCTGATTAAATTGTCATATTGACCAGTAGGAGGAGCTGTGGACCTACTGAATGTCCCATCCAGTTTATTATGGCTCCCAGTGCTATGTACACAGCAAAAATGGCCTCCAATCTGATTTTGGCTAGATTCTGCATGACACTCCAGTAATGAAAGTCATGCAATTAAGACCTCAGCTGTAATAACAATGTGTTTACTAGCAGAGAGACTATATGCAGCAATGGGGGGAAGTAAATCCAAGTGTTTACACATCATCTAATAATGCTGATTTATAATGAATGACTGACTTATTATTATTATCATTATTAAAAATAATAATGCCAATAATAATAATAATGATGTTGATAATAATATTAATTATTTATATACTTCTTCTGTTGGTGCTGGGCTGTAAGTAATTCCTGTTCTAAATATTGTGTGTGTGCGTGAGCTGTAGGGTTACCATTGTTCACTGGCATTCTAGTCCAGAGCATTACGCTTCTGGTAAGTGTAGTTTCTGGTCAACCCATACTGCAGTAAAGATGAGCCATGAACAGGTACGGTGCATGCAGCTGTGAAATAAAACAGATTTTTTTAATGCACACATGGCTGCAGATTACACCCCAAAATCAGTGTTTTTATACTGATTTCATTTCACTTCATTTCATTCAAGCACACAGCACAGTTATTCCACATATTTATTTTTGAAAATGCAGAACAGGCTGCATAGATTTAGTCATGCAAATTCCCCAAAGGGATAATTAAAGTTAATGTCTACGTCATATCACTTGTCTGTCAGTGTGTCATTTGATATCAAGATCAGAGGTTTGAGCTAGTTTACATTATAGTTTGAATTTGATTCTCCCAACTATTGAATCTCAACCAAATATATGAATTTTGTAAACTCAACTGAACTCAGACTACAGTCAGGGACTGACGTGGTCAACTGCTTAGAGGTCAGTGGGTGTGTGTTACATTGTGAAAGAGAGAGCGCGAGAGAGAAAGTGTGTGTGTGTGTGTGTGTGTGTACGTGCCTGAGGATGGCTCAGATCAGGTCGTTGGGTCATATAAGGACATGAAAAAGGGGGTGTGTTCATTTTTGGAGAATGTCCTACTGTCCATCTACTTCTAGGGCCTCCACCCACATTGTGGTGACAGGCACATTGTTTGAAATCTTTAACCAAAATACCCAGTGCAGTTTAGCACAGTCATGAGAGCAGAGTCGACAGAGTGATTGACAGAGCAAGGATCTGAACATGGGCCTCACTGAATGGAGGACAAATGGAACGTGACCTTATAGAGAGAAGTCAAGGACAGTACAAAGAATGTTTAACCATGCAGGTTATATCAAATGTTCCACTCGAGGAAAATGTTGGATGATCTCTAGGATAATGATTGACTGTGTGCCGTACTTTCCCTGGATGGCGGGTTAAGTTGTAAGTATGATTTCATATTTAAGATGGTGCATAATAAACGGCACTTGAGTGCACCAAGGTCAAAATGGTAAATGAATGAAACAATTCAACAATTCAGTCCACTCCCCCTCGGGTGATGGTTGATTGTATTCTGTTTCCTTATTAAAGTGGGTACAATGAGAACAGGCAAACACTAATCCTAAGGGAAATTCAAGGCAATGGAAGGATCAGGCCACCTGGGTGCTGCAAGGCCAGGCTCATAGGGTTGCATTCCTATGGCCAAGAAAACAAAAGAGAAAAAATAACCCTGGTACAACACATGCTCCTAATTAATTTACATATTCATATACTGCTCTTCAAATCCAGAGGAGACGATAACCCCCACTAGAAAAACTGAAGCCAAATGCGTATGACTTATCCATCCGTAGGGGCTAATACAGCTGTATGCAGACGTCTATTGGCGCAAAACTCCCACAATTTGATAGATCAGAAGACACAGGAAATAGGTTTCGCTAGCCACAGCACGTTGTGGACCATGGCAGCATATATGCACAATGTATTTTCTACTTTTTTCCTTTGTCCTGCACGCAGATCTGTTGCTGTGAGGCCGTTTGTCACGCTCTATGTGGAAAAAGGCCATTTCCAGCCCGAGAATAGTCTGAGAGGAAACGGCAGCAGTCATTTGACCGAAAGCTCTGAGGCCCAAAAATGCACCCTGCTAAAGAGCTTAACAGCGAACAAACCCATTCAGCGTGCCTGTAATTGCATGTAAAAAAGCTTGTTAGAGAAAAGTAATGCTACATGGCCAACATTTATCTGACCCAGCACTTTTGGCTTGCTGGGTCCTGAAGGTTGGCGTGCAACGTGGATGACAGCGTTCCTCTCTTCCAGCCGGCTGGCCTGTCATTAACATTCACCCGGCAAAAACAGGCCTTTTCCTCAAATCCATGCTTTCACTTTTCTCTTGTTATAAAACATGCCGCCCACGCAAATACAGGTCCACAGAATTAGATTTAACTACATGGTTCTGCTTATAGCCTCAGGTCTTTTTTTACCCTAAGACACTGAGAGTCTGCTGAGTTGTGAGTGTGACTGATGTAAGGAGAGATCCACTACCACAGACACTTAAAACACTGAACATAACAACCAACAGTACATAACCAACAAAATAGCTTTGTGTATGACTATTTGTGTTTGATTGAATGTGTTTACATGGTTTGCGTGCCTGTATGGTTTTTTAGTGTCTGTATGTTTGTGCGTGCCTGCTACCCACTACGTTTTACTGCCTTGGACTATCACAGTGGCAGTGTAATCCTTGGTTACTGAGACAATCTCATCTTGACAGACTTTCTGGTTAGTGGCCCATTGGACCACACAGACTTCTGCCACAGACAGACAGACACAAACTTAAGCTTGTCTTTCTCCCTCCTTAGCATGTTACATAACCTTTGTGAAATATGGGTTAAAAGGGCCTTTGGTCATACCACCCACAATGATTCCTCTCATGGATGTTCAATGTCATGTTGGAGGAAGAGTCACAGTTACCAAACTGTGTCATCTGTTCTCCCTACCCCCTAATGACAATGTCGTAATACAAGATCACATTGGTAACAAACTGACTGCAGATTGGTTGTGCAAATGGTCCTTACAGTCTTCTTCCCAAGACTTCTGTAATGCCTGGGCAGGGCAGCACAATACAGTGATGAGATTGTGTTTGGAGAGAATCTGCAGATGATTGATGACTCTTTAAAACCAAAGTGATGAAGACGAAGACTTTACAGCACAGCTCAGATTTTACAATCCCATGGGGTGGATGTGATGAGTGAAGCTTTGACCGGGGCTAGTCCAGGGTTATGCTTAGTCTCAGTTCAGGTCATTGGCTGTAATTTGCTCCACTATTCTTGATGCACAACATTTAAAGCCACACATATGGGAGTACACATTCACACATGAAAACAGACACACACCAGGAGGTAGTGATTGTGTGTTTCACTTACCTAAAGAGTATTAATGACTCTAATCCCTTCCAGGACCTGGAGCTACTCATGAGGGTAGAGTAAATTATTATCAGACAATCATTTGAGCATTCAATATTTGCGTTACAAACACTACAGATTGATGCATTGTAATTCAAACTTTTATTCTACCAAATGGTGATCCTTCTAAAATGAGCAGCTCTAAACGGCAGGCTTTCACAGTCATTCCAGCCATTTGATATGATTCTCCTTTTCCATTTTAGTAAACCTTTTTCCTCCACCTGTCCCTACAGTGTTGTGTGCTTTGGCAGTGATTCCCTGTGGAGCAAACAGGTCTCATTGTTAATGGGAGCCATTAGTCTCTCTGGATCAACATGAGATGCACATCTATTTTCCTGCTGTCCCTGGTAACAAATCTGGCCTCCCTCTGCCTGGGTCACTAATAGCCCCTAACAAGGAGGAAATGAAGCAGGTTTGATTTGTGAGATGGGATGTCCCTGAGCAGACCACAGACAATCCCAGTCACTGTCCACATGATCAATAAACTCTCCAGCAGAGCCTGGGCCTTGAGGTGTTTCTGTGTCTTTTCAGATTACTGACCGTTTGTGACTCTCAGCCGCTCTCTCAAGTCCAGGTGGCCTTTTCTGAGGAGCAAAATGAATGTCCAGTTTTCAGCTCATTTTGGCAGAGAGCAATGATACACTACCACATGCAACATCCCTATTCAGGAACAGTAAGTAAATTGATATCCAAATGCAAAATCAAATGCATGCTTTCAGCAAGCAACAAAGAAACACAGAGAGATGCACATGGCTAAATATACCATTGTGGCAGCAGGGCAGTAATATTTTTGAGGGCGATAATGTTTCAGTAAGCAAACACCGGGCATAACTGTTTCCATAGCCTCCATGAAGGTTTTTAAGATCACAGATCACTATAGAGACTGTTCTGCCCATACACAATCATATAGACCATACAAGCTCTATAAACAAATAACTTTCATTTGCCAAACATCTGTTCTTGCAGAACAGTTCACATAATGGATTTTATACAGCGCATCTAACCTTTAAGTGATGGGCGGATCTTTTACTGAATGTACTGCCCTGTCATTTTGCTGTTTTTTAAAACCTTTTTCAACCTTTACCTTACCAGCAGAACAAAGAATGATACATTCACTATCTTCTACTGAAAGTCTGGCCTTTTTTTCTCAAACTAGAGGAACTGTTAAAAGGAATATGGTGTATTGGGATATAATGCTCAGCATGTCTTCCCTATGATGTAAGAGAGTAGCAACTTAAGCCTCTGATGCTCTTTGACAAAGTGCCTGTTTGTTTGTGTGTGTCTGTTGTGTGTGTGTTTGTGCATGGGTGTGTGTTTACAGACACATACGTAGCCGACAGAGAAGTGATCAGAGAAGGATAGTTTATCTCTCTTTGGCAGCACGCTGAACTGGAAAACTACCCCGATGGCTGACATTAACACCCTTTCATCCCTCCTCCCCTCCACTCTTGTCAGGGTGTCATTGGGTGTTTCCTGGAACATACTAGAAAATACAATAATATAATCACTTGTATCATGTTATTGTAGATAAAATGTCTACAATAATGGTCCTCAAAGCAGAGGAAAGCCATCTGTCTCGGCCTCAGGGCATAAGAGTTCTAAATCAAGTTTATTTTTGGAACAGAGCTTTTGATCATCAGGGACAGAGTCAGAGTCTTTGTCATGTTTTTTTAGAGCACGGGTCAATTAAAAAAATGCCCTCTACTGTATAATCGCACTGTATAGAAACACCAGTTTGGTCAGGAAGCACCTGCAGGCAGAGATGTAGCACAGACACATGTGACACTTGTCAGGAAGATCAGTGCGTACACAACATACAGTAGAGGTCACAAAGGGAACCACAATTCTGCTAGGGACTGTAACAGTTTGTCACGTACCTTGTGCTGACACAGATGCTAGCGCTGAAACAGGTGAGGACAGTCGAAGAATAACAAATAGTGGCCTGTGGTACGTGTGTGAATATACAGGTCAGCAAAATTTCCTTAGAGGATTGGGCAAGAGCAAAGAGATCTGAGAAAGAGGGAGAGAGAGAAAGACAGAGAGAGAGAGGGAGAGAGACAGAGTGAGGAGGTATAGGGTAATCTGGTTCCTGTGATATTGATGGGGGTTCCTGGCTCCGGCTTCCTACAGTACCTCGACCCCAACACTCTGTTTTGTCACCCTGCCAAGAGAAAAATGTCACTACCATATTAGATTCCCTCCGCTGTGTATTTCCCAGCCATCATGCTGTTGGCTATAAATGGAAGCCTCTGCTCTGACCGGCCAGATCCTGGTTAAGGCATAACCACAAATCAACGAGACTTGACTACTTCAAAGTTCAAACACCCCCATTAAGTCCCTTTTTTTTAATCCAATGTGATTGGTTGCTAATAATAGTGTAACCTGGTAGGCTCTGTGCTACCATGGAGGTTTGGTGCTGCTGCGAGGAACTGGCTGCAGCTCAGCCAGGACTTATCCAGGTGACCTTCTTGTGGCCCCAACGAGAGTGGGCCTGTGCGGGGATAAAGAGGGGACTATGTGTCTGTGTGACTGGGTGTGATTGTGTGTGCGTGTAGATTTATTTATACTACATGTCGCGCACGTGAGAGTGTGAGCGTGTGTATTTGTGTGCCGTGGTGATTATGAGACAGACCCGTGATGCTGGTGCAACATGCGATGTGACTACCCCCCACCTTCTGTTTATTTGCACACGTCAGAGATGTTTTCCATGGTCAACTGACCGGTGACCTCACGGGGCGTGTGAGTTCCATGCAGCACTGAGAAGGTGACCTTGCCCCTGTTGTTCATAAACATCCCCTGGGGGTCATCCAAAGGGTCGACCACACCGGTGCCTGGGGCTCTCTGGCTGTTCTGCCACTCTGCTCTGGCACTGTGATAACAGGAGGGCCACAGCTGTGGAAACCCAGCTGTGCCCAAGAACTACCTCACCATGTCCCCCCCACCCCAATGCCAAACAAAGTGCTTGGGAGTTTGTATCACACAAGCAAGCAGTGCAATAGATTACTTCTCAGAGGTTTCCCATTTGAGTAAATTGTTGAACTGTTCTTGTTTAAATAGCTGATTCTACTGAATTGGTTGAAATTGCAGTCCCCCACTAAGTATTAAAAAAAACAATTAATTGTTCAGACTTTAGATACTTATTAATATCATGTTATGAACTATTTAAGTCCAAGGCATTCACTTAGATAATGAATATGAATTTAGTAATAAAGTAAATATACACAAAATCATTGTTTATATGCTACTTTCTATTGGGAGTTGGAGGTCCCTACCCCTAACCCCTAAATTTCAGTTGATGAAATAATACTCAGACATTCCATAACAACTGAGCATTTCAGAGTTCGTCAGATAGTGATCATTTCCGGGAGGTTTTTGTTCCACTCCGGGATGTTCCGATGTCTGCTATATGTATGAGCCCGAAGAGGAACCTCACTCAACAATAAAACAAACAAGTGTTTGGCTCAGACTCAAAGAGGCTGTTTTAGTAGGACATAATAGTATATTGGCCTCGAACTATAGGAGGATATATGCAATGAGAGGACAACATTTATTGGCCAGGATGTCAGGTGAACCTGCTATTAAATTCAACTCCGCTCTATTTAATCCCCAGATGGAAATGGATAGACTGATATAGGTCCAGACTGCAATGCAATTGATTTCCTCGCACTGTTGTGGATGCTTACTACATACCATAATAACCCTATATAACATAGTCAGAAGCAAATTACGGATTCACTTTTACAATCTCTAACATATATCACACAGTGACACATTTTGGGAGAGGAAAGGAATTCCAGAACATTCTGAAAATGTTATATGAAATTTGACTGCCCTTTTAGTATATATGTGTGCCTTAGATGTGGTGAAACATACAGTATGTATGGTCAGATTTGGGGGAATACAGAATATAAATGTCCAACCTCCAATTTGAACCAATTCTGTAGAATCGGCCATATATGTTTACGGCATTTGTTAGTGTTTCATAGAATGCCTAACAGTGACATAATGTTCCTTTTCACACACATGCAAACACATTTTCATTCAACAAGACAAAGCTATTAACTTAATCACCTGTACATTGTACATTGTATATTTGCACTTACTGCTACATTACATTTGCTCTGGTTGGATGCCAAACTTCTTTTCGTTGTACTGTACTTGTGCTGTATAATGACAATAAATTTGAATCTAATCTAATCTAATCTAATTTCTAAGTGAACTACCTCAGTATCTCATAACCAAATTGTTCATTATTTCTTTTGTCAGAGTTATATAGAATTGTCGATTAACTTATCAACCACAAGCCAAAAAAAGACACTTGATTGTCAATGGAACCATTATGTGCTATATGGGACTATCTATAGCTATTTAAATAGCATTGAGGAACAATTTAGTTAATTGTTCAGGGTGACATAATATTCCATGACAACCAGCAATGTAGTGGAGGGTAAACCCACTTAAACTCAGCTTACCCACATTTTTAGGGTGACATAAATCTTCATTGAATAAATTCATAGTATACATCAAAATAGGTCATAAAAATAGAGGTAAAAGCATCTTGAAATATAATTTATTTTTGTCTATATTGGTGGTTGGCTGCCTGATGCTGATTACTGACTGAAGGTCATAGTTTACCCACCGTTCTATTTAACACTATATCACTGATCACATGTCTCCAAATACATCCATGTGCCATGTCCCTGTGTAGTTAGAGGCCAGTTACTGTTGATCACCACAATAAGGTTACTATTGTTCAGCACAATTCTTCCTCCATCTAACACCAAAGGTGACTCCAGTGGATTTTCTCCATACCTGAAGTAGAGCCAGGGCAAATGATGTCCCATGTAATCATGATGCTTTCTACTTTTAGCTGCCCCAGCCTGCCACACTACGTACCTGTCCTATGACACCTCACACCCATGTTTCCACACTCACTCTCATCTAACCGCCACCCTTCAACAGTCCACATAGGATTCTCCAAATAGTACAATAATATGCATCCACCAGCCTCACTATATCCCTCTGCAAGAGAATAGCGCGCTGCTTGATTAGAACTGGGGTGGTAAGACAAACTATAAATATGAGAAATATAGTCAACATGAACAGAGAAGCAGAGGCTGACATGATATCCCCCCATAACATGGACTGTGGTCTCAGGTGGTTTTGACTGGTGAAATCTGCATTGATTTTTGAGCACCAAAGTCACTTTTTTTAAAGGAGAGGAGCAGTACACTCAACATGAGCATTAGCATTGTTTTTTGAGACCGTGGGAAAGTTGCAAGGGACACCCAGGAACGAAAGCCAAGACAGGATTCGATCCTAGGCCAGTGCAGGCATTCATGTGACTGAAGACGTAGGGGGAATTAACCACTCAACTACCTTAGGGCATCACATATGTTTTTTTTTTTTTAACCCCTAGATCAGTTGCCTGGCGATTGGAAAATGTGGGTGATTGGCCATGAGATCTGCTGATGTCAGAAGAAATTAATGTTGACGTTGCAATGGTCTTATTGGAAAATACACTGCCTTACATAAGAGGTGAACGGAGATCTCATGGGAGCGGTAAAGGTGCAGAGGGGGAAGAGGGGGGTTGCAGGGAGATCCTTGGAGACATCACGTACCCCCGGCTGACTGATAAACACACAGAACAAAATGACCAGTGGATACTCCAGGGTTAGATCAGTTTATCTCATCCACTGCTGTCCGAGTATTACTAACACCTACTTCTCAACCGAACTTGTTGGGGCTAATGTAAATTCTTTATTACACAAGCTCGAAGTTACTATTTATTTTAAACGACATAGAATCTGATGAGTTCATTCTGCAGGTAATTAGCTGTTACAAACAGAACTGCATTCATTTTGCTTTTGTGGTAACTCAGTGACCGATATAAAAAGCAATCTCTGGCAAGCCCTATTTGGTTCCAGAGCAGGAGCCAGGCTATGGTCATCTGTCCAGCAGAGAGAGAATGTGACCCCCGGCGTGTTCTGCCGGAGCCGTGGTTGGAGGCTGGAGGGCAGGAAGGGTGAGTTCTTGTCGTGTCTTGTGACTGCTGCTCTTTGGTTGCTCCAGGTGAAGACTTACTCAGAGTTATAATAAGCTCTCCCTCAGCACCAAGAAGTTAAATATAACCCCCTACTGGAGAATGGCGATAGAGTGTCAGCGGGTGCACAGCCTCCTTATGCAGTTAACTCCTATTACAAGCCCAGTTACTCTAGCTAGTAGCTAGAGGGAGTGGAAAGAGGTAACAAGAACAAGGCAAGGAGAGAGAGAGAGAGAGAGAGAGAGAGAGAGAGAGAGAGAGAAAGAGAGAGATGCCCAACATTGATATATAGTGTCCAGTAAATGAGTCATATCCTAACACAACCCTTTAATGTCAAGGTGCCTGTGTGACTGACGTGGCACACGTTTACACACACACACACACGCGCGCGTGCGCGCGTGCTTCATGTACACACACACACACTTACACATACACACTGGGGGACAGTGGGTGGAGGGATATTTCAGAGGGATATTTCTCCCAGGTCATAAAGACTGGAAGTTCTGGGAGGTCGTCTCTACAACAGCTGGCCCTGACATCATCATCACATGCTCCTCATCCACTGCACTTGGCAGCTGCTCTGGCTAGCTGTGCAAGCTAACTTTCATTCTGTCAGCTTGAATATCAAATCCTATTGATCCATATAAAGAACATATGTTAACACATGCAGACTCACATGTACAAAAACACAATATTGATAAGTTTTTGTGAAAGGTTACTTAAGTGCAGAACATTACCACCCAGTTTCATGCTTACATTTTTAATGCAGGAAATCTTCAAAGCTGCTTGTAAAATTCAGCAAACCCAAATATTTATCTGACAGTAAAAACCCACCATGACCCATTTCATACTTGGGGCAGAAAAATCTTTTAAGTCTGTGATTGAGCCAAACATCTCAACTTGGAAGCAGATCAAGTACCACAATGCAGACATTTCCTAGAGGCTAAACTACTTATAATAAATAAATAAATAAATAAGTCATAAACAAACTTTAGTGTGACCGAACATGAGGTCTTATAAAATATTTTCTTCTTTTTCTTTTTCAGGCTTCTGAAAAAGTAAATCCACTCTACAATAAAATGTATGTGTTACCTCAATGATCCTGGATAGGCGGCAATCTATTTTTGTGAACACAAAAAGTCTTATCTCTGATTTCTTCAAGAACCATTTCTGGACTCTTTCATTGGTAATGAATGGGATAATAGCTTTATGGACAAAACATTTTACACCCAAATGAGGTTTATTTCATAGAAATGCCAACAGTGCTTAACCCCTGGGAAAACTAGAAAACTAGCCACCACCCACTTTACTTAGGGCAGGTTTAGCGTGACGTCCTTTGAGGCAGTCCTTATTGAAAGACGTTTTTCCTTTCGGCAAGGCAATTCATATCGGGAGGAGAAATAGGCAGTGTCCTCATTATTTTCTGCTACCATAAAACTAGCTAAAGTGAGAAAACAGTGATAGGCTGAAGTTTGATGAGATCAGCACATGTGGTCCATCCAGTATCAATGTATCAAACTGCAGCCATCAATACTGTATATTTTTAGGCCAATGAAATGCAAGATTTGTATTTGATGTAAGTTTGAGCCTTTAAGTTGGTATTGTACATGGATTTCTTTATTGTCACTCTCACAAATGCAGGACAAATAAGAGGTTGTGCCGACGGAGGACAGGTGTTAAAATAGGACGGTCTTAATCTCATACCCAGACCTTCTGGATGTTCCCGTGAAGGTCTGGTGAATTTGCTCTTACAGTGATGCACAGTTTTTTAAGAAACCAATGGCATGAGCAGTGGGTGTGGTCAGCATGACAGTGTTGCTTCCACTAACCTATAGGGAACAAAAATTAGCCAGAATCAAGTGGATAGTCACAGGTGTGACGTCCTCAGCAGAAGGTGCAACTTCATCAACTTGGTCATATCTCAATAAGTAAAGTAATCAGAGTGGGCCAGCCTAGAACTTTCCTGGCAAATGTCCACAATGTGGATGTCACAAACTTATCTCACCTAGATCATAAGAAAAACATTTTGTTTTTGAGGTGGATTTTTTACTCTAAGGTTTGCTGCTATTACTTGTGATTATAATCATTCTTTGTGAATATTTCAGAGTTGATTATGTGTGCCATTAAAACAGATTTCTGTGATGAAAATCTCCCATAACAATCTGTACTGGCTATTCTTTTTTGCTAGGCCTTTGTTTGAGTGTGTTTGAGAGCGCCTAACTGGAGATGTGGGTCATCTGATGAAAAATTGAGGCCAGACTGATTTACTGCCATCTTTCTTATCTTTGTTATGAAACCCCTTTCTCCACAGAAACTACATTTTCTCTGTTTGGCCTTTTGTTCTGCTATGACTTTGCAGGGCAGGTTTGTACTGATGCATTGTTTAAATCACTGCTGGAGAATGACTGACTGACTGAAATTTCTGTTTGAATTTAGCAACAAGGCGCTGAATGTGCTGGAGCTCACGGTAATATCTGCTTTACACACCATCACTATTTCAACAACTGACAATATGGTGATTTGAATATTGATAAAACACAAGCACACCAAGAACAAATGCAGACGTGCACACGCGCACGTACACACACACAAAACAATACTGACCAAAAAAAGAGATAAAAAAGATAGATTGATATTGACTATAAATCAGGAAATATTTGAGGTCAGGCAGGTTGCAGGTGAGTTCAGTTTTGGAGACAGGCATCCTCTCTGTTGCCCTCTCTTTGGGCTATGGAGTTTTTTCTCTCCCTTGTTCAAATTGTGATTGATTGAAGGTTGTACCCATTCTGGGGTGTGCTCACCCAAGGTCATGTCACGTTGTTGACCAAAGATCTTGTGACGAGACCAGCAGGACATCTGTGCTGATGTCATCACCAATGATGCATGGTGGGACCAAAACAAACCCTTACATTTTACCCTAAGGTTACATAGTAAAAACATTTGTTTTTGATAGTGTATGATTTAATCTTGATTTATCAGGACTGCCGTGCCATGTTCATGGGAATTGTTCAGTGGATATGCAGTCAAGTTGATTTTTTTCCTTGTCCAGTGGGTCTACTGTAGGGAGGAAAGGGTTAACAAGCAATGGACGTATGCCATCCAACAGGAATCAACAAACACTGCTTGCCAATGATCTCTACCAATTTGTCATCAAATTGTATGTGCATATCTACGTTCAATCTTATGTACATAAAAAGGTTTACCAGTGCTATTTTTTCTGCTTTGTATTACATGAATATTTATGGCATTACTCTTGGCATCTGTCACAGGAACACATTAGACATTCCACGTCAAGGCGATACAACCTTAACATGCATAACCATTAACAAGTGGTGCATGCAGCCTGTTCTCCTCTACTGGGACGCACAGACTTGGACTTGGATCCTAAATAGTGGCAACCCACACATACACTCTCAGTCCTTCCCCTAAGGAGATTGGCCATGACAGAGCATGCAACTTACAACCAAGACAGGAAACAAAGGCCTTACTGCTGACGTTCAAAAGAATTAACTACGTGGACGAATTAACTACGTGGTAACTATGGTGACCCATTTTGTATAACTAGTGACTGGTTCTTTATTGCTCATTTCAATCCAGTATCCAGTATCCAGAGTTTTTGGTGTAGGATACTGAAACTTTATACTCTCAGATAAGATACACAGATGGGACAAAGCTGCCTGTCATAGGGAAAAAACCAAGCCACAGTATCACAAAACGGGAACTGTCAGTTTAAAAAGTGACATGTATTATAATGCAATTGGTAGCATGACCCAAAATTGCATTTTGGCCAGCTATGCAGGAGCAGGCAGGTTGCTTATAGATAAGTTGTTATAATGCATCTTCCCAACCAAGTGAGTCTAAGGGCCTGTCCCAATACCCACACCAGCGGTCTTTGTACTTAGCCCACTTGTGCCCACTTGTGTGGCGTATTTCCATTAAGTGTCAACAGTGTGGGCCCAAGTATGTGCAAGCAGAGGGGGGACTAGTGGAGATGCAAGGTACTGCAGCTGGATCCACTTGACCAGCTCGTTCTGTCAAATTCCTAATTGACTTCCATTCAAGTTTTAAAACATTTTCTCCACCAATAATTTTTTTTCAGTTGTCACATTGGCTTAATGGGTTATTTTTATTATCTAAACGTTATCTAAATGTTTTCTGGAGACAGATTTGTTTCAGGTCAATCACAGTTTTATTGTCGTAATATATCATGATCAAGTGCTATGAACAGCGCTGTTGTGTGCAATCTGCCGCCTGAGATGTTCAGCAACCAACTTTCTCTCACACAAATACATACAAGTCTACTTAATTCTATATATACTGTACATATGGGATATCCTTCCCTGCCAGGGGGAACAAGACTAATATACACTGGGTGATTACAAATGAGAAACAGCTGGGCAGACTAGGACTAGACAA
>OMKK01042852.1:8823-25395 GCA_900302305.1 Polymixia japonica | reverse complement strand
TTTTTCTATTTCTAAAATATATCTATACAATACAATTTCATCCTATCTACCTATCTATATTATACTATCCTATCTCATCCCATACTATAGTATACTATCCCATCCTATATTATGTTATACTATACTATCCTATCCTATAATATACTATCCTATAATATACTATCCCATCCTATACTATAGTAGTGGGATGTCTTTAAACACAGCTGCCAGAAGAGAGCGCTATTGGGCCAAAGTTTCATGAGGCTGTCTGAATTTATACTGAAATGGTACTCTGGACACAAAGTCACCTCTGGCTGGAGCAGGGCCTGCAATGCAGCCGTCAGCAGGCTGGGCAGTAGCTGAACTCCCAGGGGACTGGGTATTTGTCCCATCAGACGGAGTCTCCTGGCTGGATGGTTGAGTCTCCTCCACAGGGCAGATTATAAACCACCTTTTTCCTGTATGAAGAACTGCAATCCGAGAGAATGACAACGGTCTATTGATAGATTTCCAACAAGTACATTACTCGCCTAACCAGAAATAGTGCCGTGTCACGTCATGTCAGACAGTCAAAGTCACTGCTGCACTTGTGAAAATAAAGAAATTGTACAGTAGACAGATGTACTTTTAAAAGAGAAACAGATTTACCATTCTGCTGATAGACAGGCTGATGCACCCCTGGCTGCTGAGTCTACATAGACAGAAAGACGGATGGCAACAGAGTGACTCAAACACTCTGTCAGCTGTCTCTTTTCAGTCTACTGAGTTTTTCTCTACCATGAGTCTGTACCACAAATTATATATCTGTCTGTAGCAATATCTATCTTAATGCATTTGTGTCTCTCTGTATCTGTATGGATTGTATCCGTATATTCATTGGCATGTGTCTTACCTCTCCCTCTAGTCCTTCAGTGATATGCCCTTGTTGAGGACTACCACCCAAAGAAGAGACCCTATCTCCCTCAATATCTTCATTCAGCATGTCCTCAGCTTTGTCCATAATGTCCTTCAGCTGGTCAATGAAGACCTCCTTCTCTATGAGTAAGATAAAGCCATTCTCTACCTGAAAAAAAAAGAAGTTTCATTTTCATTGATGTTATATAAAGTATATAACATCAATATTACAATAACGGCACAATACGGTGTATAACAAAAGCAACTCGATAAGACAAAAGAAAACATGAGGTCAAGGGCAGGACATTACCATATACGTGGCTATTTCCTCGGGAGCATCTCCATCCAGATCAAACTTGAATGTCACCATTTTGTGGTTGTGGGTCTCCAGCTGGCATTCCACCATTTTATCACCTGTGTTGCAAACCTGTGAGAAGGGAGCGTGGTCTTCAGGTTAAACCTCACAATCATAAAAGGTGACACAACTAGGAAATTCTAAGAAATTGCTAGCTTAATGTAAATAGTCTCGTGGCTCACATTAAGCATGCTGAGTTTGGGTTTGCTGGTCTTCTCTTGCCGGGAGCGTGTGCGGGCAGACTTGCGGTGGTGTTTTCTGGGTTTTCCATCCCCCTTCCCACTAGTAACCAAACTGTCGTATCCATCACTTGCTTCCTTACCAGATGCCACGTCAGAGTTGAGACTATGAAGGAAAGTTTAAGAAACACCCTCTTTATACTGTAAGTCAGTGATAGTTTTCATTACTTGAAGGCAGAGGAACATCCAGGGTTCCCACTCTAAGTCAAATTCCCTGACTTTTCCCTGATTTAACTGACTAAAAAGCTGAATTTCCATGACCTATAAATGAATGGAAAAACAGGCCGCTTTTGTGCTGAGCAGACAAAAACCCCCCACAGTCAGGGTTCCCACTCCAAGTCAAATGTCAAATTCCCTGACTTTGTTAGCAGGTACAGGAGACTGCATATCTTGACTGAAGTAATTGCCAGTTGTTGACGAGCAGGAAGAGGATAAATGGGCGCTAAAAAATCAAGTAACCATAACAATCACTCATGCAATACAGGGAACGCGTGAAATAACCAGATAAAGAAAAATACTGCATGGAAAATATTACATTTTGATAAATGGCAACTAAAATTTAAACATGCTACAAACAAAATTCCCAATATTCCATGACTTGGCCCAAAAAATGATTAAATCCCCTGACTTTCCATGTCTGGAAAAGACTTTTTAAAATGGCCCGTGGGAACCCTGAAGATCATTTAAGTAGTGTTTAACACCTTGGAGTTAATTAAGGAAATTAGTCACACACCTGTCATAGGCGTAGTTGGGCAAAAACACTGGTTTCTCCTGGAGCACGTCCTATGGATAACATCATGAACAATAATAAAACAGTTAGGAGTGGACAGGGGTTAACAAGAGATGGATATTGTAAAATTGTATAGCACAAACATGAATTTAGGTATTATAGTTTGCAATAATCACTGCAATACTTATATTCCAATGTTTGCGTTAATGTTGTTGTGTGTATAAATATATTACTGGTAACAAGAAATTTAGTTATTTAAAGTATGAGTATTCTGTATTATAAAAATAAAGAAAACATCAAAGCATTATTGTCTGCATGTTGCTAAACATTTGCCCACATAATGGCTTTGTTTGTTTATTTTGTTGGCTTCGGTATTCTTACATTTGATTGACTTTATTCTAGATACAAGGACTGATGCAAAAGATAAAGCTGATTTTTTAATGTATTGTGAGGGTTGTACATGATTAGTATTTATTGATATTGTTTTAAACATCACAGCAAACCTACTTTTCAAGTAGGATTAAAATGTTACAAAAATGATTGAAATGATCATTAAATAATTGATGTGTTATATTTGGGCTTTATCTGTACCTCTACACTAGCTTCTGGTTGGGAGGAGTTTGATGCAGATGCAGTGTGTAGGTTTTGCTGAGTCGTGGCCAGGCTGGCACCGTCAGGCAGTGTGGCTGCTGTCTTGATGCCAGCGGGCTGCAGAACTGGCGTTGGCACTGGGGCTGTGACAGAAGTTGCAGGGGCAGCTGCTACAGCATGCGCCGGGGCTGGCAGTGTGACTTGAATTGCGGCCGAGACTAGGCCTGGGGATGGAGGTGGAACTGGGGCTGAAGATGTGCCTGTGCCTGGGGATAAGACTGCCGACGGGTCCAAAGTGGGACCCGACACAGACACTGGGGCTTGGGCATTGGTTTGAACTTGAACTGGGGCTGGAACTGGCACTGCTGTTGAAACTTGATTTGGAGCTGAGGCTTGAGGCAGGGCTGCAGCTTGAGCTGGCACGGGGACTGGAGCTTGGTGTTGTCCTGCCACTGGAACTGGAGCTGGAGGTGCAGCTTGGGTTTGGACGTGGGCTTGAGTTGTGACTTCGACTGAGGCTGAGGTTGGGTCTATAGCTGGGGCTGTGGCTTGAGCTTGGGCTGGAATTGGAAGAACTGCAACTGCAGATATGGATAAGTCTAGGCCAGCTGTAGCAGTTTCTGCATCCAAGCCGCCTCCATAGAGTGGAGTCTGGACAGGAGGCAAGACAGGGTGGACCGGAGGCAAGACAGGGTGGACCGGAGGCAAGACAGGGTGGACCGGAGGCAAAACTTGAACATCTGCCTGACTCCCCTGAGAGGCAATCTTCTGTACCTAGAAAATAATGTTACACATTGATTTTTCATCAGCTCAATCATATTGCTTTCCTCTACATTAGCCAAGAGCATTCCCTGAAAGGGCTACATCCAAACTTAAGACACAGCGCCACCTCATTTTCCATGTCTCACAGCGAGAACTAAGTCAAATATTCACCTGGACAGGTTGCTCTGCCAGTTCCTGCTGAGGGTGGGGGGCAGGGTATGGGGTGGGTTGTACCTGGGAGAGAGGCAAGGTATGGGTGGGATGGAGGCTGCCTAGGTTTGGCTGAGAAATGGATGGGCACACCCGGGGCATGGCCATGGCAAGAAGCGGAATGGGCAGCGCCGCACTGGGCACCTGCTGGGGCAACGACACAGGGCTCTGAGGGGTGCCGAGAGGTGGCATGGAGGGCAAGGCAGCATGGGGGGGCAGAGGCAGAGACGGACGATGGGGCGCAGGCGAGTAATAGGAGCTAGGCAGTGGGGCGGCACTGCTGGTGTAGGCGGATGGCAGGGGAGCTGGGGAGAAGGAAGGGGGCTCATAGCCCCCTGTTTGAATGACAGGATATAGTGAGGGAAACTGGGAGAGAAAAGGGAAAAAAATGATATAAAATGAAGAAAGACAACCATTCTGATATTCTTATACAACTCATCGATTCCTTTGAAAGTCCAAACCGTCGGTTTAATCGTCTTGTGATGTCATAGGATTTACAAATTGTTCTTGTTCATCTTGACGTGGCAAAAAAAAAAAAAACGCACCTGCGTGCTGATCTGCAGGGGCTGGGGAGTCGGAGGAGCGTTGGAGGCGGAGTGCGGAAAACTAGCAGATATGTCAGGCGGACTCAGGTGAGTTATTGGCTGGCCAGCAGATAAAGACTTCGGGAGAGCAGGACGCGACAGAGGGAAAGAGAGAGAGAGCTCAAATGAAACAGAAGTGCTTAACAGGCAGAATCTTCACACACTTTACATTCTGGCTCTCCTGTCATGAGGCTGCAAAAAGTCAAGTCAAATGTCCAAGGGAGCTACCGCGACAGGGTCCGAAATGACCACGTCTGAAACTACCGTCTCGGGAAACAGCTCCTTGAATTGTGACTGAAAAGTACGATCTTTCTTATGAAAACAAACTAGCGCCCTATACCTTATTACAACAGACAGGATATTTCATATGATAGGTCTGGCCTACAAATTCCTCTTTAAAAGTAGCGAGCTGCAGGCCCAGCGGACTGTATCTGATGATAAGGTTCTGCCAGGCTAGCGTACGCAGCCCAGTGTTTGATAAGAGGAGGTGGGTCTACCTGGGGTGGCATACCAGCTGCTTGGAGAAGGTACTAAGGGAAGTAAACACAAACAGGGAGGTAACAACAAACGGCGTCAAACCCAATCGGCTAACACGGCGAGTAGATGTGATACGCGCACAACGCATACCGCGCCATGCAAACAAATACACACACACCCACTCAAACACTAGATGCTCCGCAAATACATCGTATTTTAGATGCTGTATTTTTGGTTGGCCTGTCAGTACCTTCGCAGTATTGACACAAGAACATCGGCGTGTTTTGCCGTCTGTATTTAGTGACAAAAACCAAGTATGTTTTTGTCCACATTATAACTATGCTGACAAGTGACGAGGCAATAGCAACACGCAAAATTGAATGATGTGTAATTTCGATAAACTCAAACACACTTCACAACAACACCCTTTTGCTGGGCATCCAAGTGTGGTGAACAAAATGTCTTCCTGAACAACTCTGCCTTAGCGCGTACATCTATACCTGGTGTCGGGGTCCGTTAGATGCATACCTGCTCCTGGCTGGGCTGGACAGTGGAGGCTGCTGCAGCTGCTGGGAAGCTCTGCGCCGCCTGTCTGCTCTGGTGCGCTGAGGGACCCGGCGTAGCTGGAGCAGACACTGTCTGTCAGAAACAGAGGAGACACCTCAGCGACAGCTCGACGTGACAGACAGCAGTAGGACTCGCTATACAACAGAGGCAGGACTTCTGCAGCTGAAGGAAAGGGGGAACCATCAGCAAGAACCTGGAGAGTGAATCATTTCTGAGCAGCGGTCAGGGTTACATAGGAGAGGCTGAAACGCTAAAAGCGGTTTAGAGTTAGTTTACCATCACCCACCAACCGTACACAATTGTAGTGTCCCTCGATTTTATAACCCTGATCAAAACAACTGCAGTCTTTATTTTCCATTAAGCAGCAGCGGATTGGTTAACACCATAGGAGAGCCAGAGGAAACTCAGCGAAGCAGGTGGCAGAGTCAGGAGAGGAAACAGCCCCAGGCCTTGCAAATACAGTGGGCTGCCACACTGGCCTTCTCTGTCATGTGGTGACAGCAGCAGGTTCCTGGCCGGAAACGGGCTAAAGCGCAGGACGTCCATGTACCTGGGGGGTCATGCGGCCATCCTCCCGATGGCGTTGTGTGGCCTGGTTTGCCTCCTTTTCAGGGTAGGTGAGGGAGCTGGTTCTGCGGCTGACAATATGGTGGAGACAGTGGTCTAGAAGAGTGAGGTCTCCACCATCGTACACACCCCTCGGGGGCAGGGCTAGTGGAGAGGTCGGGGCAAGATGCAAAGGTGAGGTCGCCAGTGACTGTGCTATTGGACTGGTTGACAGCGAGGAAGAGGGTGAAGCCAAGAGAGAGGACAAGGCGAGCGGGGTGCGCCGGGCCAGCGGAGATGCCGGTGAGACCGGCTTGTATGGAGAATGCAGGGCACACAGAGAAAGAGGGGGCATGTGTCCCAGAGAGCCCCCACCCTCTGGCCTGTCTCTCAGGAAGAGAGACAAACCCGCCCTGCAGTGGTGGTGGAGCTTGGGGCAGGGCGGGGTGCTCGGACAAAGGAGGGCGGAACTGGAATTAGTCACCGAGTCATGACGGGAACACGGACGGTGGTGATGAGGCGGCAACAGAGAGGAGAGCGATGAAGGACTCTGGGGGGAGTTAGTGTATAAGTTGTCTGTAGCATGCACTGAGTTTCTGTAACCCTCTACGCCCCCCGGCGGCGCCAGATCCCGCCTGAGACAGAGGCAGGGGTTCTTTGTCTTAGTGAGAGAGCGTGTCCTACACCGTAACAGCTCAACCAACGACCAGCTTCGACTTCTATGACACACTGTGCTCTCGTGGTTGAGCGGGTTCTCCTGGCATACAAAGGCCTCGCTGGAGTGGCGCTGCTTAGGTATCAATTGACAAAAGAAAATAAATATTTAGTTATGTTAGAAAATTCGAAACATGAGAGAAGGGAGAAAGGTATACAGTGAGTACAGAAATGAGCAATGCGCACACTCACTGTTTGAGACTGATAAGGCCCCTGATGCAGATGAGCTGCAGGTTGTTGGTAGGCCCCCTGATGCAGCTGACTGGTAGTTTGCTGGTAGGCTCCCTGGTGCAGTTGTGTGGATGCTTGTGGGTAGCTCTCTTGTGAGGGCTGTGCTGTGGGCTGCTGGTAGGCCCCCTGGTGCAGTTGAGGTTCGGGCTGCGCAGGGGGACTGTAGACCATCTGAGCTGTAGAGATGGGCTCTGGTAGGGACAGGTAGGGGGCGCTCTGCTGACTGTTTAGATCATCTATTTGCATGGTAGAGCTGACTCCACTGTCCGCTAAAATAACAAGGAACAGTGTGATGAAAACATTATACTTCACTCAAACAGATTTTCAGGGGGAGATGAGAGGGAAATGAAAAGCTGGGTGATGACTCACAGTTGAATCACTGGTGTTATTTACATCCTGCAGGAGTCTTTCTCTCTCTGTCACTCTATTATACACACGGAGCTTAACAGTTTTAATGTCTCTCTGTCATTTACTGGTATCTCAAGCTCTGCTCATAAATGTGAGTTCTATTACTTAGAATATCTATTACAACTATGTACTGTCACAAGGTGACTAATGAGTGTGTTTTAGTGATTTATAGTGAGTGAGTGTGAGTGTGTGTGTGTGTGTGTGTAAGTGTGCGTCAGCGTGGATGTGCAGGTGTGCGTCTCTCACACGTGGTAGACGTGGTAGCTGGCACAGTGCAGAGCAGGGTCTGCTGGTCAGCCTCTGGGTCTTCATAATCTGCCGGGGCCAGTGTGACTCCCTGCGGTACACCTGTGCACGGCACCTGCAGCAGGTTCTGTTGTGTTTTCTTTACAGCAGCCTCGCCATCTCCTGACGGGACAGTCCGCTCCCTCCTCCATTTGATAAGGGCTACACGGTCACGGATGGATTTAGCAACTATCTTTACATCACTGTCCAGGAAAAAGCCCGATTCCACCTACAGGACACAGGCAAACACAGGCTGTACAATTTCTGTTTCCAAATTACAAAAGGGGGTTGCGTTTTCTTGGACCAATAAGGTTGTACTTAAGGAACTGAGGATCAATTGGTCAGTTGCTCTAGTTTCAATCGATACAGTACACGCCAAGCAAGCATATCAGCTTAAGCATGACCACTGACCACCCCCTGGTAACATCACAGCTGTGTTATAATAAGGCAGTGAGGTTACTGGAATATGACAGTCAGTTTATTACCCATTCTACACTTCCCCTCTCCTAAGGGGAATGGTGGAACATAAAGTGCAGTCTCGCCAGTACAGCAAAAGCCAAGGTCAACAGAGAGCAGCAAATGTGACAGCCACACCACTCTGGAGAACAGAAGATCCTTTCAGAGGAACACCACATGGCCCAAAATCCAAGTCAAGTGCTACATTTCTTTCGTGATTCATAATCCAGCTATGTAAATTCACCAACTGCAAGTAGGGAGCTAATCATTTGTAGTTTGGTAGATTACTTCAGTAACTCTGTTCTGCATTTGCTTACCATCTCTTGGGCCACACCCTCTGGAACCTCCTTCTCCAGGTCAAAGGTAAACTCGATGGCACCGGTGTCCTTGTACTTCCCCTTCAGCTTTTTAGGATCCTCCACCCACAGCTTCAGTGCTATGGAGGATTTCTTCCCATCATCCTCTTCCGCCAGCTCCACCCTCACGCCTGTATCCTCCGCAAAGAAGGCGTGATTCAGGAGGTCCTTGATAGAGTACCTGCAGGAAATATATGAAAAACACACAGCTGCATAACTGTAAAAAGGTCACTGTGTCAGTAAAAACTAATGATGCACAACACACAAAAACATAAACAGCGGCAGAGCCAAATACTGGCATTTACGTCATACGCCAGGAGCAGAAACCGAAAAACACGATGGAATTTCTCTGGTGAGGAATGGCCTGTATTTAAACGCACAGGGCACCTGACCCCGAACCCATATGTGTATGTCACAAGCCCAAAGATGCGGTCAAAGAGCCTGGTCTACTCACCTCTCCTCACACCTATGACAGATACACTCCCCAATTATTTCCTTGATCTCTGGGTCGCTGACTTTGCTGTAGCTAGCGGGTTTCACCCCCTGGGGACAAAAGGCAAGACGATATCCAGCTAATCAAGAAACATAAACATTATGTCTTATCTCCCCGATTCACCCACTGACAAACGCAGACAAAACAGCAACACTCAGCATGTGACCTGCATTCCTTGTGACAGAGGCCATATTGTTTGCAGTTTGTCAGAAACCATTAAGGTCAGAACACCCTGGCAACTCCAGCGTAAAGACTGTAAAAACTGATGGCCCACCACTACTTAACGGTAATTAAAACCATTGAAACCATGTTGTCTGTCTCCGAGTTGCATACGAGCTGATAGCACACACAAAAAAAAATCATTAAACTATTTATCATATGACAGTAGATGTAGTATGACAAGGTCTAGACAGTACGTCATCTCATCGGCTGAATAAATGAAAAGAGATGTTAACTTACGGGACTTTACATTAGCGTCGAAGCGGAACTTACGCTAGTGACTTTGCGGTAAATCTGAGCAGCATTCTGACATTCAGAATAGGGATACTCCGAGGTGGCCATTTCCAGCATACACATCCCAAAGGCGTAGACATCCACAGACTCGTCATAGTGCTCCTCGTACATCTCCGGGGCCATAAACTCTGGGGTACCTAGAGTATACAGTCAAGAGACAGAAAATTTATGAGTTCACGAGTGGTTCAACCTTTCCACTCCACAGAAGCGTATAAATATACATGCACACGTGTACTATGACAAGTATATTAAGCTTTACACAGGATAAATAGCAACATCAAGGATATAAATTGAATGTGCCTGCTAAAACCAGCGCAGGTTTTCAAGTGTGCTGAGGTGAACGTGATTACCACAAGTACAACATTCAGAACAGTATAACTCTAGTGTCCATTTTACCATTATACTGTAGCAGTTGAGTAGCTCTAAAACCCGCAAAATATGTTTTCTTTTATTTTGTCTTCCCTCCAACTGTCTGTCAGTCTGTAGGTTATTTGTTGCACACTAGACAGATCTGAAGGTGATACACACACACACATATACACTATATTTTGAGTACTGCCTGCAAAATATACAGTATATATTCAAAATTTGGTGGTGAGAGAATGAGGTGAGATGATACATGAGAATAAACATGTCTGTATAAAGACATATTTAGGATGGCCTACATAGATCATGTTGTTTATTTCCTATTAAACAAGGTTGATATTCATTGTAGTTGGTGGCTAATATGAAATAATAACATAGTGGATGATAGGTTGATAAGAAATATGGGCTAGTAACATTTTAGAAATGTCCAATTAATTTAGAGGCACTTAATGCCTTCTTAACTCTGCATTTATCAAATACTGACAAATTTTAGCACGTAACATGTATATAAAATATCATATTGATCACATAATAGCAAACTGACAAATTAGCGATAACTAACCAATGACACTTTTAGCGAAGGAGGCCCTCTTCAGAGTGGCTAGGCCCAGGTCTCCTATCTTGACAGAGCCGGTAGGGCCTGTAATGAAGATGTTGTCACACTTTAGGTCTCGGTGGATGATTGGTGGCGTCCTCGTGTGGAGGAAGTGAAGGCCCTTAAGAATCTGTCTGCACCAGCTCCTTAGAACCTTAGGCTTCATCACCTTAAAGCGCTTCAGATAACTGTGGGAAGATTAAGGGGCACCAATTAACACAATTAACAATTAACAGGATCTTATCAATGTTCCAGGTGAAAATTGTTGTTTTATAACATGTCCAATGGTTTCCCCACACAGTATCTATCTATCTATCTATCTATCTATCTATCTATCTATCTATCTATCTATCTATCTATCTATCTTTAGCCAACTCATTTTCCTCCTCTAATAGTTGTGTGGTTTTATTTTCAGGTAGCAGATGCTGTGACTGCACAGACATGTCTGTTTATCCCTGTAGCTTAATTTCATCCTCAAACTAGCCTGTTCATTTTTATTGTCTGAAAGACAATTTACAAGATATTATTAACGTTTTACCGTTTGGCCGTAGAGAACTATTATTTGGCTTGTCCAGACATGTTCTCTTTCTCCCCCTCTATGCCACATACTGCATTACAGTAATAATAACTGCGTAAAATGGTTGTTTTATTTATTCATTTATACATAGTTGTTCTTACGTTTTTAGTGTCCCTGAGGTCATTAGCTCTGTCACCAGAACTATACACTTCTTCCCTTTCACAGGTGATTCCCAGAAGTCATAAAAACGCACAATGTTGGGATGCTGAAGAGCCTTCAACATCTCCGCCTCTTCTTTAAATCTGTGTCTCTCTACTTTGGACAGTTTCTGTTCCTGAGGGAGATGGAAAAGAGAGTTCATATCAGGAGAACAGCAAGGTAATATGATGATAAACACAGAGTTCACCCACTCCATCTTTTAGTATCTCACAGCCTGGTCAGATGAGATACTTCAGCCGTGGTCAGTTTGCCCAAAGTCAACAAGGTGGGGGAGGGGGTAATCATTGTTTTCTCTCTTTTGTACTCTAACATAAGGGGGATGCATGTCAACATTTGTGCTAGCGGAGGGGATGCCATCCATTTTTGTCCTAGTGTGCTTCCGAAGCCAAAGCCGGTCAGGGTTGCCTGTGGCCTATGTTTAGAGTGAACACAGCCTTGGTATTTTGAGTGTGCAAAACATGGGGGTCTGAACCATTTACTCTCCTTATAAGGGCTGTGTATAAAACACACAGCACTGCAACACCTTTATGTGATGCTAGAACCACGTCAGAGGTGAGTTATGACAACAGAAATAAAGATGAGTATATTGTCTAACTTGTTATAATCTGGTGTTATAATACAGAGATGGATTTATGTCACTGATGTTGAGGACCTCTTAAAGACGCAGACACAAATTTGGAATCATCTTATATCACCACTTGTGATGCATCTTTCACTATTGAATTGAAGGCATGTCCGTTATTCTTAAAATAGCAGACAGCCGACAATACAAGGAATGACAGTGAGCCAGCTTGAACTTAATTTTAATAGTATTTTGAAGCTGTAACTATCTGCATTGTTTGTAAACAACTGAGCATAACGGACCAGTATTTTGAGCCATGTTGTGGTCTGGAAGTTGCAACGAAATTATTTTCCCAACACAAAATACACTTTTGAGAAACTGTCTGTGCTTTATGGCTCATCTGATATCGCTGTGTTGGTGTTGTTCATACAACATCATAATTAATGTTGCTTCAGGACCATCATTGCAACTGACCAATCACGCTGTTGTGATGTCATAGCTTTTGCGACTCTGGGAAAAAGACTGTCCTACTCTCACAAAAAAAACAACTGTTTTTGCTTCATATAAGGCACGCAGTCCAGCGCCATTTGAGCAGCTGAATGCGGGCACATGCGCCTAATTTGCAAGCCATTGGGACTAGAATAGTAATTAATTCCCAATTGATATCAACAATGTGATTGGTCAGTTGCAATGATGGTCCTGGAGCAACATTAATTCCATTGTCAATGGAATTATGGAACAACACCAACACAGCGATATCAGAGCATGCATTTTTTTTTAATAGAATTTTATATAAAATTCTAGTTTTGACTTTAAATCTTACAGCTTGGGTGAATGCGTGCAAGCTGGATCAATATTTTGGCCCCCACCTTACCTGAACTGTTGTATAAATAGTAAAACCGCTGACATTGAAGATCCTCTACATTTCTGTTTCTCTTTGGTCAGCACGGTAGATACAACCCACGGCTCTGACCCTGAGAAATACCACATAACCTCTTGATTCTGGTTCACTCTTTCTTTCTAACACATATTGTATACTTTAATGAGGACAGTGAGTGTGCATATAGTGTTTCAAATGTCAGTAATGAGCAATATGCACAGTAATCTACATCTGCTGGCATTGACTATTGAAGGATGCTGCAGAGTCATATTTCATTCAGAGCCCATAGTGACCTATGCAGTGTATATCCTTCTGCAGTTTTAGATTACGGGTAGTATTGCTAAGCATATGCGACCCAATCTAGCTGCCTAAATAACGATTATTCTCGAGAAAGAATGTGTTAAGCTGTTTAATTGTCAGTGTTGTATTATCTAGGCAGTTTATAGCCTAATTGTTAAAGATTTTACGCCGAGAGGTCAAGGACACAGGAGAGATTATAGTCTGACTAAGTATCCTGTCTTCTGATTCTTTGCCAAGCAGGGTGTGGCACTTACAGTAGAGCGTCTGCTCTTACTCTTACTGTCATGTCATCACGGATAGTAAAAAATGAAGAAGTTAGCAGTATTGACGTTGCATCTAATGGAGTGGTTAAGACCCAGTGCTGCAATTAGTCATGACGTGAGACTCTTTGTTGTCCAGTGTATCAAATACTAAACCTATTACCCTCTATCCTCAGCCGAACCACCCTTTCCCTCCCTTTCATTCTGTCCTCTCTCTAACTATCTCTCGCTGCAGAGGGTTGCGTCAGCAGGATTCGCTCTCCAGACACATCTGCGTTGTCAAACCACAGGGGGATAAATTCTTGTTTAGTATTCATACTATTAGCTCATCAGACAGTACAAATAATATGAAGATCTGAAGAGCGTAAAAGGGGATGTCAAGCTCAGCGTTTTGGTATTTAACTGAATCGTGCTGGATAATTCACTAATCTCAGGAAAACACTACAGCAGTTGTGTGATCATTAAGGTACAGTATCAGTTTCTCTTCAAACCTCATCTCATGACTCTTATTAGAACTACGTATGTTTTCTACTCTCTTATTGTATATCTTTGTCTCACACACAATGACTAATATACACATTACACACTATTTGAGTTGCAGATGCCGTTTGTGGATGAGGCACACAGGCACAGAAGCACTGAAGGGCAAGGCCTCACCTCTAGGGACAGAACGGCTGAATCATCACTAGGTCTCCCCAAAGAACCAAGCTCATAATTCAGACACCATACAAATGCAAACACGTACGTACACACTCTTACACGTGTAATTGTAAAGACTCTACGCTTGACGCATGTCTGCAGAGAATTACATAAGAATTAAATAAAGCCCGGTGATATGATGGAGAGGAAAAACAAGATGGTGTGAAAGATATTGTTGTGGAAATGTAGTTTAAAAGGTAAGGTTGGCAAGTTGGTTTATATACTTAGTATGGGGCAGTGAACAGGGTTTTTTAGAATTCAAAAATAACAAAGAATAACTTAGTCAACCACTATAGTACACAGAGTGCATTCACAGTTAGTTTCCTTACCTATCGCCCCGATGCATTTCACTACATGGTGCCCAATGCCATTTTAGCAATTTGTGATGCATCTGGACATAGACTGAAACTGTGAACCTCTGGTCACACACTGCTCTAACAATCAGGCCGCCCTGTCCCTTTGTTTCTGGAGAACATTGAAGCCTGTAAGACATCAGCGGTTTGATCCTTTACACAATGTCTAATAACGTAGTCTACTATTGAGTTTTTGCTCCGGATTGATTACAAAAGCTTATCTTGAACCCTGTAAAGGCAACCACCTCCTATAGGTTACACTAATCTCTATATTACAGTGCTAGCATGTCACTTACACTAGCTGCCAGGTTACCATGTATAACAAACAAACAAGCAGTGTCTTTCTCTCACCTTCTGCTATCCACTTCAATTCTCGTTCAGTTTAGACTACTGAAACTGTACAGATAGTTGATGACTGTCAATATGCAAAAGATATATTTATTTATTATAGGGGAGAATAAAACTTTGAATTCAGAGGTTCAGTTTGTTATTAAAATGAGACCCCTTCCTCTGCCATCAGATTGTTTGGTGGATTACAAACCACAGTATAAGGTGATTCTCAGGCCATAAAATGGAATAATGACATATTTGTAATGACCCATAACCCATAATTTTCCATAACATGGAATAATGACATATATGTTAAAGAAATGTTCATTATATTCAGTAATATTATCCAGAAAAAAACAACCAGATCAAGCTAATATGAGGGGAAGCCCCTTTAATCTTAAATAATGACACAGAGCAAAAAGATAAAGATAAGATTGACAGTCCCTTTCTTCACTTCAGTTTGCTCTGTGAAAATATTTCTATCTTCACTCTCCCACTGAAAACAAGATATGCAGTATCTGCCCAACAATCAAAACAAACATCGGAGTATGGGAAAGCATCCCACTTCCTCTGCGTCTCAAGTGTTTGCATTAAGGGCAAGGCCATCATCTGGCATCTACAATGATAACAATCTCACTGGCATCAAACACTAAGAACAAACTATGAAGTCTCAGAAAATAACTATTCTCTAGATTAAAACCCTTCCATTCAGTCACATGCAAACAGAGACACTGAAACGTAAATTCTTATAAAGAAATAGAAGAAAACAGATAACACAGATGTGTAAGCTATTGATTCTGCTGCCGAGACAGACTTTAATTAGCTATATTGGCAGACTCCTGATTTGCATGTAGATTAACCTATTTAGAATAGAATGACCAATGCTACCAAATAAAGACCTATAACAACCTGATAATATTCCATATCAGCTCTTTCTTGCTCTCTGGTGTGTTGGTATTACAGTGGACCTGGGTGAACCTGTTAAGTTGTCCATGGCCTATTATATCATTTCAGCTGTCTAAAGTGTCAGCCTTTCAACAGACTGATGGGAAGCCTACAGGCCATTTGATGATGAACTTTGCTTTAAGGGGGCTACTTTCCAGGTCTACTCTGAACAGCAGACCACGATAAAACACCTAATGATTTGCTTTATTGTTGCCTCACTGATAACAGACTTTGAAAACCCACCTGCAGTTCACACCATGCGACTTCGACCCAAGTGTCGGTGTCAAGACCTTTATAGACCGTTTTGAAAGACCCTCTTCCGAGCTCAATGTCAAACTTAAGGAAGCGTCCCCCGGGCGAGGTGGACACCGCTTTCATCCCGGCGTCCTCTTCGTTCTCGTCGCTCCCGGCTTTCCCGGTGACATCGGACGGCGCATCTCCCTTGTGTTCGGTTTCGCGTCTGTCCTTTTCCTCGTCCGCGGTGTCTTTCGGCCCCGCTTGACTCTCCGCGCTCGGACCCTCCCGACGAGTTCCGGTATCCCGGGTCCGAGTCCGATCCACGATGGTGCGCAGGTGAACGCTGAGCACCGGGCTGCTGTTGACACACTCCGCCGTGTCCAGCGGCTGCTCTTCGGAGTCGGAAAACCACAAACTTCGCCGAATAAACCGCTGCCGAACCATCCCTTGATAATCCACGGTGGGGTAGGCGACGGGGTCGCTTGCTCCACGCAAGTCTGCATGTTGTATGTTAACGTTGTGGTCCGCTCCGTTCTGATAAATAGGCCTACGGGCATTTGCGTTTATGTCCGAGTCCAAATCCGGTACTGAGGAAAAGGTGGATCCCGGTGGCGGGTCTGTGCACGAATCGTCCCCCGAATCCATCCCCAGCAAACGCTCAAACACTTACCGGTGACATTGTTTAGAGGAGCTGATCTGCATGGTTGTGCTGCCTATACCTGCAACACTCGCACACGGTGACGCAGTTTGCCAGCATAGGATAGGGCCCTTATACCTTGAAATTGTTAAGGACATATAACATCTTCAAACAAAATGTCCAGCTCATAAGATGGGTGCATTGCTCCCTGACCCCCCCACCCTCCTCGATCCACCACCACCGCTACAGCAGCACAAAGCTATCGCGCTGAGCTTGACGGCG
>OMKK01042849.1:14467-34340 GCA_900302305.1 Polymixia japonica | reverse complement strand
GAACAAGAGGTGTTGCTGGTAAGTTGCAGAAGCACCTACATCAGTAGGCTAGGCTATAATAGGCTCACCTATTTATTTAACCAAGGTTATATTGCTATAAACGTTGAGTTTTCAGCATGATTCAGGGCAGTCCACCTTGTGTTGCTGACAACGTTAGGCTAATGCGTGAAATACCACGAACGAACTGCAATATGGAAAATAATAAAATAACACCGTAATTTCAGGTAGTGCGCGATTATTTCAATAATTGCCAGTGTCACGTCTGATATGCAGGAAAAAGGGGAAGATGACAAAGAATACTTTTGCGTTTTGGAAACTATGGCTAAGTAGTCTCTCCCTCTCACACTCACAAACGCAAACACTATTCTGTCCTCTTCTTTCCTACTAGGCAGAGTCTATTTAAAAGTAGCCTATAGGCACAGGCTGCCATTGTCTTCATACTTGGACAGTAGGCTATAGTTTATTAAAAGTTATGATAAGAAATATTGAATCGTTTTTTAAGGATAAGCATATAATATTATACAATGAACTGTCTATGTACATTGCCAAACAACATAGCCTATATACATATTTTGGCAATGTACATAGCCAGTTGATTGTGTAACATTAGATGCTTATCCTTAAAAACGATTCAATATTTATTCTATATCATAACTTTTAATAAACTATACATATATGAAACTATACAATGATGTAGCCTATATATAGCAGCATCAACAACTGCATCAATTTATTTATTTGTTTGTTTGAATATCTGTGAATCTGTGAATATCTTCAGTCTATAAGGCTTTTGGTATAGTATCTTGAAACGCTGGCAAGTGGTTTAAACACAAAATCGCGTATGCTGCGGGCCTAAATTTGTTAAAAGTCCAGGGCCTTTTTTTAGCCCCAGTCCGTCCCTGGTTACATGTTTAAATAATGGCCCATTTATTCCACATTTAGCTCTAACAAATGTTTAAAAAAAGCTCTGCAATATTTGAGTGTCGCTTTTTCATAGATTTAGAGTGAAATTCATGTAAAACTGTACTTTGTTCATAGTTTATGTTATATTGTGTTAAATGAGGATTTAAAGACTAACTAAACCCTAGACAATTTTCTCAGAGTTTCCCGCCATATAAAGGTTAAAAGTGTGTTATTGCAATTGCGATCTGCTATTGGCTGATCTTGGTGCCCTGTGATGTAGGGCACCTAATGTTACCTGTTTGTCAATGGATACCTACGTCATGTGCCCCGGGAGCACGGTTGGCACACAGACTGAAATGAAGAGTTGAAAAACCCCTCTTTCTCAAACATGAAGTATTGCATCAAGAGGAAATCATCAACAAATTAAACAAACCAGTCTTTTTGAAGAGTTCTGTGTGTGAACCCTATCTATAGACAATAAAATGGGCCCAAATCGAGCAAGAATCTATCAGCGCCTTGAGTCCCGTCAGGCTCGGTTGGGTTGCGGACCTCTACTCTTGGAGAACTATGGGAGAAGAGACTTGGCAGTCGAGAGCAGAAAACTTTGATACAATTTAGTGGGCTGTACTTGTTGATTGACGTGGTCCTTAGTCCACATGTGGATTAATGAATGGCCAGGCAGTGTGCACGTTAATTGATGAATGGACAGAGCAGTTGTGATAAACAATAAAATTTCATGCATTTATCAAATCAAGACTATTTTATCAGTTCACTTGCCCTTTCATCAACTACATTTTTATAATTTAACTGTGCATTTATTGATTCACTTGTGATTTCATTCTCTATTTTTGATTCATGTGCAGTTTTATCAACTGTTTTTATCACTTGATTTTTGTTACTTTCATGCCTCATAGGCTATTCGCTCTTGGTTGTGAAAACTATTCAACACTTGCCAAGGGACAAGTCTTGCCTGCAAATAACCACAAGATGTCACAATTGTACAGCAATGTAACCTCCTGTCCTTTGCTTGGCTTCTTACATGACTTGCTATTTGTAACTGCAGTGTATTTATATTTAAGAATGTTCATTCAGACCTCCATAATTTGCTACAAAGTGTATATCTGTCTACCTTTACTCAAGAGTGCACGTTAGTACAGTTTAATGTTTGAACATAGACTACAGCAAATCCATTCATTAGACTTTTTAATAAACAAGGAAAAATGGCTATTTGTTTCCTTCATTGAAATTGTTGCTCTTCATACATTTACTGTACAATAAAGAATGCATATATATCTGAGATAACTGATGACCACACGTGATGTAAGAGGACACTTAATCGTTGTCGAGATATCCTGATGTCCTTCCCCCAAATGTTCTGTGTGTTTTCGTAATCCTAACGGTGCAAAACCAAAAATGTGCCTGTACCGTCAACATATTCCCCAGAGCACGATCCGTGTCCACAGGGTCTCCCTTCATTGTAACGGAAGCCACTCCAGCACCTGTCTCCGTCGTTCACTAGTCGCTGGGGCTTCATCCACTCTCAGCGCCAAGGGATTGGTTGGAGGAGTGTGATGGGGTGAGTGGGGTTATTTGGATGTGTAGGGGATTTTGTTCCCGTCTTACATCTGTGTGCTCTGGAAAGTAAAACCTTCCCTGAGGCCCTCACGCTGTAAAACATGATCTTAAAGCAGATAGCCGCCAAGGCATCTCTCCGTGCCAAAATAGATGCAATGGCCCTGAAGCGAAAGCTAGGACACTGTTCAGCATGGGCAACTATTCAAGCCATGGCGATAAACTGCACAGAACATGGTTGCATCGTTTTATTTATAAGGCAATTATTTAATTATTTAATCATAATTATTTTTATGAGTGAGATTTTTATTTCATTTTGTAATCATTGCCTTACAACTAAGGCACGCATATGATGGTGAACGGATGAAATCGTGTTTTAGATTTGTAGGCCTACTTGGCAATAGTCGCAATGGACAATGGAATGGAATAAATCACAGTGGAAATTTGGTGGCACGTTTTTAAAAAACAACAGTACTGCCTTTGCAGTACTACATATTCATCATGAACTTAGTAGATATTTGACTAATGTCTCTGATATATGTTGTCCCTGGTTGAAGCCAACAAGGCAAGCAGGAAGGAATGCGGTGAGATTTCTGGTACAGCAGCGCAGCGTAAAATACGCATGATCCGCCTGTCGTTCGCTCATTTGAAATAAGGAGAAGGGGAACTAAACAAAAATCTGTCTGGGCTGATGCACCCACGCATGTCCGGTTCTGGCGTCTACACGCTGCTTCACCCCTTTCCTTGAAAACTGACAACAGGTGGCCAAAGTAGTAGGCTATAGCCCCTGCTCGGTCTAAAAGCAAGCAATAGCTTGCACCAGGGTCGTTTTTGTATTCGGATTGACGTTGAGTCTCACCAGTATTCCCAATGATGTTTTTCTCAGCCTACTCAGGGAACAACCATTAGCAATGAGAACTTTTTGAATGGGTGATGCGAGCACCAAGAACTACATGACATTATTGTAATAAAGATAGCGAAAATTAAGAAGAAAAAAAAAAACGAGTATATGTTCCCCCATTATGCCTAACATCAACCAGCCTCTCTTTTCCGTGCTTTGGCTAGATATGATTTTACTGGATTACAAATTGACATAAAAATGCATCTCCATGTTCTCTTTTCCTTGTAGAAAGCAGACTGCCTCATACGTCACTGCCTCTCGTAATATTTCTGTCGTTCATAACTAACAGTTAACACCTCGTCTCGTTGGCCTGTATTATGTTACTACCCCAGATGCCTGCCACCTGTTGAGTGGAGCGCTCTTCCTGTGATAGTTTATTTTCGTTTAGGCCGTTCTCCAATCCACATAGTAAGAACGCTGCACTAACAACAATAAACATTAAGACATTAAAACCTGGATTTTTTGCGTTGCTGCTCTATCCAAATACAATCTGATACCAGAATTGAGCAGTAGAAAGTATGTGGGCTATTCCCTATGCTGTGTTCAGACTATCTAATGAATTTCCCAATTGAGCATACGTTTTTAACTGTTGCTTTCCCACGGCATTACCATCGCTATAGACAATAGGCAATTTAAAGTCCACTCATTAGGGACTTAACTCGTGTGGGAAATAATTTCATCATAAAGTAATGTCAATCAATATGTTAATGTAATCAATGAATGAACACAATAATATCAAATGAGTGAGAAAACATTAAAGGCAGTATAGCCATTTATTTTATGTTATGTGTCAGCACAGAAATAAGGGTATCATGACCAGGATGAAAGAGGATATAGCAAGGGCAGTTAAAGATAAGGTCAACTGGAAAGATACTGTGTGTGGGAACATAATGAGAGAATAGGGAAAGCAAATAGGGAGGGTTAGATGGATCGTTCAAACCGAAAGTTGTTCCCAGTAAGATCTAAAGAAATGGTACCAGAGGAGAAGTTTGAAGAAAAGATAAGGAAAACCTAATTAACAAGAATGTATGAGAACCAGATGAAGTAATGTTTAAAACATGATGATGTAATATAAGGTGGAGAAATTATCTAAGCTATACAAAGGAGGGATTTGAGTATTATAAAAGTTTGTACCTGAGGACTTTAATTTAGTTTTTCCATGGAACAGCTCAGGTTTATTTGTACCACATGATTATTACAGTAAACTCTCTTCACATTGAACTCTACTAGACTTGTCTGAATTATTTAATTGAAGTTTTATTATATGTGGAGAGGAACCTGACATCTGGCCCAGCTGAGGGTTTTCTCCCCCACAAAAGCTAACTTTAAGTATGGGTCATCACACCTTATCTGTGAACTTTTACACAATATTCCACATTCAACCTAATAAATGTCCAGGAAGCAACAGTCATATAGGCCTAGTACTATGTACATAATCTACTAGGCAGGTATTAACCAGGCCTTATGTGTCTTATTATGCTGTGGCAGTTTAATATCAGAATTGTGGTCATGCTGCTATGTTCACATGATAGTACTTTACTGTAAGCGTTGGATATGGTAATTGTGCTATATTAGATACGTCAAATCCATTGCCATATTAACAACTGAAGATTTGGATACAGGGAACATGACATGGGAGGGTGGTGTTCCTAAACATGGGGACATACTGTATAATGACAACCCATCATTATCCTGTCTTTCATGACTGCATCACCTTTCTGTTATGTTAAAGTATGCTGGATATTTAATTTGCTTGGCAATGCATCCTTAACATGAGTGCTCAAGCTAAGTGGATAAGGCATGTTCTCACCCTTGTGTTCAATTACATTCACTAGTCATGTGGTTGCATCCAGAATAACCGACTAGCCTTTCCACAATTACCTTGCGTTGACTGATGTGTGTGTATGTGTGTGTGTGTAGGTCATAGGAGACAAAGACCTGAACTGCAGCAGCCAAGGTTTCTGTCCTTCAAGCCTTATGGAAAAAACAGTGAATTTGGGCAGGCCCTGAATGTGCCCTTTGCAAGCTCATTTGGCCTCTTGCAGAGCTCCAGGAACTGCAAGAGATACTACTAAACAGCAAAATACAGATTACAACTACACATTTGTAGTTTCAGTCTGTCTACAGTCACTTAGAACAGCACATTGGCAGCTTTAATAAATTACTACATTAGTCCTCATTCAATCATTAAATGTTCATGGAACACTATGGTAACAATTCAGGTCTAACTTGATTATGGTGCAGCGGGTGAAAGGTGGTCATCTGAGGATAAACACATATGAAATTGTTTTGACATTGACCTTTGCTCCTGTGACTCAACAGTCAATTTGTAAATTCCAGTGAACAAAAGGTCAAGGTTGTAAAATCGCTGAATATGCCGCCTTAGCTCAAACGTCTACATTTAAGCAAGTGCATGAAGCAGAAAACTTAGTTGATGATTTAGCCATCCCACCTCATAATGGAAAGGCATGCTTGCACTGCACTGATATTCATCCTTGTGGTGGTATGCATATGCAGGACAGTAGGTACGTATTCTAAATTCCTAGTTAAAGTAGATCAAGAATATATGAAAATGGTACATTTTGACTTGAACTCACACATCATCTGCATCTTTTACTTTTTTCCAGTGATCTATTTTCTTAGAGGCACAGATCTCTAACTCCTTTATCTCTGTGTCTTTGACAGGGCAGACATGTAAGGGAAACTGTGGAACTAAATTACAATCATGTTCTTGCCACCCAACTTGTATCTCACTTAAGACCTGCTGTGCAGACTACAAAGAGTACTGTGTGGAAATCTTTCCCTATTCTGGGTCCATTTTTGGTGGAACAGATTTTGTTGTGCAAGATGCAACTTTCAATCAGAGTTCCCAGATTGTATGCAGGTAGGACATTGTTTTCACCTCACCATTTCACGTTTCTGAAAATTGCATGAGTTTTGTAAACATGAAAGAAAAACTTGTATAAATGTTTCTGCCAGGATTTAATCATAACTTTGTTGTTGGTAATTTAGAAAAATAGCAGCACTTAAAAACATTATAAAATATATTGCACTTTCAACAATTGAACTGTACATTTGTTGTTTAAAACAGAAACATTACTTCCCAATCATTGCTTCATATTGGCAGGTTCAATGATGACATCAAAACTATGGGGTATGTGGATGAAAATAGCAGAGGTCATTGTATCTCACCCCTATTGTATGAAACAGGATGGATTCCTTTCCAAATGTCTTCAGATAATGGCACAACATTCAGTAGACATGGAGCATGGCTATCGGGTACAAATTGTGGCTAATTAATTCTTATTGCTCTGTGTAACCTCAAAATGCTTTTCAAACCTATCAAAGTGTTCCCTTCAAAATGATAAGTTTTTATCCATATGTGTTCCAACAGTACACACTGGCAAGTTAGATTCTAGATTCAAGGCAACTTTGGTAAACTCAACAAAATGGCAATACTATGGCACGCCTAAAGTTGGAGGAACCCTTCAAATGACGTGGAATACATCCTTGGTCAGAGCGGAGAGGGTCAATGTAGAGCTTTGGGGTTACAGGGAGACAGGTGAGTGAGGTCAATTATGTCAGATCTATCTATCTACATGTATATCAGAATGTATATCAGAATCAATTAATTCATCAATTATATTTACACATACAAGGAATTTGACTTGATGGATTGGTGTTTAAAAGACTTACATAATAGAAAGTAACCAATATATAATGCATATAATTCTGTTGAACGATTCTCTGTAGGAGAGCCCTATTCAGATTACTGGCAGGCCAAGTGGGAGTACCTGTATTCTCTTGCCAGGGATCAGCCAAACAACGGCACATTTAGCTTTTTGCCTAAACCAGCAGAGAATGACTTTTCAAACTGGGAGCTAGGCTGTGTACGCGTCAGCCCTAGCACCTACCCTGATGGCATGTGGTACGTACAAACCCTACTTGGATATATGGATATGGATTATTATTCCAGCTATTCCCTGGTTGCAGGCAGATGTTAAATCACTTGAGATAATGAAGTAATAATAGTAACTAATAAGTTAAATCTGTAATATGAATTACAGAGTTATGTCCTCGCAATGTGGAGTAAAGGTGGCGGGGGGGTAATTATGCCAGGTGATATCTGCACAATTTGTAGAGATGAAGTGTTTATAGCTGTGTTTTAAATGTGAATGGCCTAGGAATGTGCATGCTGTGTGGAGCGAGGACCATGCACTTGCCTGGCATCTGGAGGAGAAGTTCAGGCAGGACTCAGCAGCCTGGGCGCTGGATAAGTGCTTGGCATGGGACCAACTGGAGAATAAGCTGCCCTACTTTCTTAATGAAACGCTGGACTGCCCATGCACCCTGGCCCAAGCAAGAGCAGACACTGGGAGGTTTCATGTAAGTATTCAGAGTAACAAATGAAGATTTAGTTGCGATCACTCAAGGCAAAGATGTAGTCAGGAGTTTGTAAATAAGGTGGTTTCAATTAATTTCAGGGTGAAAATCTACAGGCCCATAATAGGCAGAGGCAGCCTTCTTAAGAACTTATGCTGTACTTTTCTTCTCAGACTGACTATGGCTGTGATTTAGAAAAAGGAAGTGTGTGCACCTACCATCCTGGAAGTGTTCACTGTGTGAGGGCTATACAAGCTAGGTGAGTCCTTCAGCAAGACACCTTTTATAAATTGTTTAGCACCAAACATTAATATGTACTTGTATAGTGGACAACCTGGGCAGTACAGTATAGTTTAGCTAAAGCTTACTTCCTTAATCTGACAATATGTGGACAATTTATTATTGACAGCCCAAAGTATGGTGCAGGGCAACAGTGCTGCTATGATAGCACAGGCACCCAGGTCCTGACAGCAGACTCTATTGGGGGGAGCACACCAGACAGAGCACATGACTGGGGCTCACCTCCATACAAGAAGCCCCCCAGAGTTCCTGGAGATTCCCACTGGGTCTACGATGTTCTCAGCTTCTACTACTGCTGCCTGTGGTCTGACAACTGTCACATCTACTTCACACACCGACCCTCCAGTGACTGCAGGACTTACCTGTCACCAAAACCAGGTGACTGTAAAACCAAAACCATACTGTATTTGTTTAATAAGATTACTACTGTTTAAAGACATTTCTTTTGCAACAACCTGGATGTCTAGGGGTTGTGTTTGGAGATCCCCACTTCATAACTTTTGATGGTATCAGCTACTCTTTCAATGGCAAGGGGGAATACTCTCTAGTGAGCTCAGAGAGCAAGCAGCTGACAGTCCAGGGAAGAACAGAGCCCCTGACACTAAGAAATGGTAAGATGTCTGAATCCAAACTACCTAACTGATGCACTAACCAACTAACTTAAAAATAAAAAATAAAACAACAAAACAAACAAACATATACATACATACATACATACCTACATACAGTACATACATACATACATACTGTACATACATACATACATACATACGCACATACATATGTACACACATACGTATGTACATATGTACATAAGTAATTGGATTATAATTTCTCATTATTATTATTAGGAACCACAGTTAAAGCAACCAAGTTGTCAGCTGTTGCCATGAGAGAAGGGTCCTCTGATATTATCGAGGTGCGACTTGGCAGCAGTCAGGTCTACCTTGAGGTGTTGCGCAATCAGAAAACTCTGTCTTTTACTGAGCAGAGCTGGATGGACCTGAAAGGTGAGATCCTCAGTCAACTTACCTTTTATGCTAAATTGAGGTTATGGAGATGACTTTTGCATTTTAGGCCTGTAGCTGATGATGTCATGCAGAGTGACTTACAATAAGTATAAATAAGCTTAAATTCTGAGATAGCCCAACATTTAAAGCAACCAATAGTAAAGAGAGTAAAGGCCATGGAACTAGTCCTTACACTATTCCTGTGACCATGGCATGGTCATGTAAGAGTGAAATTCTAAGAAAAGACAGAAAAATAAGTGTAAACGAGAGCGATATTCATTTTTTGAGAGCAATAAGAGTGGCTAGAGTAGAAGGGCGACAAGAAGGATTTCTGGCTGAGTTTTCAGCCACAATGGAGTATTTAGCGTGTCTCAGCTGTTCAGACTGTAAAGGGATGGTCCTTTCACCATTGGGCAGCCAGGAGGAAGAACCAGGCTGGTGCAAGGAAGGCCGGTAGTGGCACAATGTAGAGCATGGGCTGGCATTTAGGGGCTGGACCATGGCCTGGAGGTACAGTATTGGGGTGCAGAACGCTTCATGGCCTTGTACGCCAACACCCCAGTGTTTTGAATTTGATATGAGCAGCCATGGCTCATTAGTAGAAGAGGTGAGAGGCATGGAAGGTTGGAGGTTGAAGATGAGGTAGGCTGCAGTGTTCTGAATGAGGTTTGGTGGCTGAAGGGAGTATTTTGAAAGGCTTACTGTGTAGTTTGCAGTAGTCCAGATAAGAGATGACGTAAGTTATAACCATGAGCGGGTCAGAGTCCCTGGTGAAGAAGGATCTGATTTGACAGATTTAGTAGTGTGCAAACCTGCAGGATCAGGTTGTGTCTGCAATGTCAGCATTGCACGACAGCTGGTTGGCGTAAACAAAAAAAAATCCAATCCTTCTATTTATTCAATGTTTTGCTTAGCAGTGAGTGACATGTTGTTTTAACCTGGTAATCAACCTTTGGATTGGTGACTTGTCAGGTGACAAATCAAGCAATATAATGTAAAGATAACATCAACATGAACTTTGAACTGTTAGATTTAGAGATTAGCATGCTGAATAACCTACGCCTACTGGTATTGTTGACTCTAGCTACCCACATAAAAATGTGTCTATCTGTCAATATTGAGGTCTCAGTGTGTGTTGCTGCTATGGAGAGGGACTATCTCAGCATACTTACAAAAAATCTGCACTGTGTTTTGCTTTAGCTGATACGTTGTACAATTGGCAATAATGTCACATAATTCGATATGGATGAAAAGGTTGTTCTTCCTCTTAACTTTTCACACCTAATAAAATACCCCAAAATGGCTCAATGATGCCCAGAAGGCCTACTTGCATTATAAGAAAGGGATCAGAGAGGACAGTTTGTTCTTGTTTGTGGCACTCAGCTCTTTCAAAAAGAGTAGGCTTAGACAATATTATGATGCCAATTTTGAAATTCTAAACATAATCAGATTAAATACTTTTAAGAGAAGGTCTTCATTTCATGTAATGGGATCGGACAATAAAACCTACAGTTGCTACCTAAAGCTATATATAAGGCACAACAGCTGTGAACGAAAGCTTTTTAAACCTATTGAAAGAAATCACTCAAATATTTACCAAACCTCTTTTCCAGGCGTCTTTGTGTTTTCTCCTACCCCGAAAAATGTGACTGTGATGTTCCCCACCGGAGCTGGGGTGGAGGTGCGGATGGGAGAGGGGACCATGACAACTACTGTGCTCTTGCCAGAGGAGTTCAAAGATTCCACAGTTGGGCTGTTAGGGAAAATGAATGGTGATGCCTCAGATGACCTTACTGCCAGTGACGGCCAGCTCATATCCAACCAAAGCAATCCAGAGGAGGTCTTTGCATTTGGAGGAAGCTGTAAGAAATTAGTAGACAACACAGAAAATATGTTGTATTGTGTACTGTTTTTCTGTATGCAACCTAATATTTAATGTACAGTATATACTGTATACATGTCTCTATTTCACTAGCTCAGTGCATTTGATGCATATTTTTAATGTTGCATTATTTTTCTTTTTGTTTTCCAGGGGCAATAACAAATGACACGTCCTTGTTCACGTATGATTCAGAATATCTTTTGGACACATATTTTCATGTTCCCAGACATGACCCTAGTTTTGTCCCAGTGTTTTCTGTTCCTGATAATCAAGATGATCCTCTGGCCCAGCAGGCTTCTGAGATATGCTCTGGAGAAGGTTCTCTGTACTGTAGGTATGAAAACAACAGATTACTATAGACAGAATACTACTAGTACTAGTACTACTAGCACTAATTCTATCATCATAAGATTGCATTTTATCAAAATAAAACAAAAACCCTTACACAATGTGCTTTACATGGTATATATAACATTAAGGGTTAAAATTGTACGCATTAAATGTTATTCAGTAGATTTTGGATTTATCTTTTTTCCATAAGAAAAAAAGTACACTCACAATACTATTAACGGCTAACTTTCTAATGTGCTGTCATTAACTCTGAACTGTAGGTATGATACCCTGGTAGGTCGTGATCCGAAGTTGGGAAATGCTACTAGGAAGTCTTTTCAGAGTCACATTTCTCTTGTTGAAGATCTAGAGCAAGGTGAGTGCATAGCAAAATAAGACGGAGAAACTTGGCAATAATTATTACGTTTCATATTTACTCAATACTGTAGTCTTGCTCAGTGTTACCAGAGATACTTACTCTCATACTATACAGTGGTGTCCTGTGGCTGGCTTTCACCACCGAAAGATGGCAAGAAGGAAGGGACCAGATATCTACAGGGTGCTACGGTTAGGCTCTCCTGTAATGATGGCTATAACCTTGAAGGATCGGAGGAGCGCACATGCAAGGAGAACGGCCAGTGGTCTGGAGAAACCACCACCTGTGTTGCAGATAAGAGTAAATAATAAAATCTTGTCTAAATCCTTGTTTCAAGGCACACCATTTTGTGCCAGTGTGTAAGCAGGAATAATGTTGTTCTGTGACTCGGTACTTAAATCAAAGTCAGTTCACTGTTGTGGCTATTTTATGTTTTATGTGGATTCTGCGTATTTTGCATGATGTGCGTTGGGTGCGGCAATCGTGAACGGGCCACATTATATTTGTGCAGCAATTTGCACAGGTTGCGCAGGCCGTGTAATTACTTTTCTGGCCATAGGCGAAGTATTGAACAAGGCTCATAAATCTATCTTGATGAACGCACAGCTTTTCGAATCGTGTTGCACCTGTCCTTGACTGACCCGTGCCAGTATTTGAGAGAGAATGCTGAAAAAACTAATTGCTCCATGCTTGTTGTTTAAAATTCGCAACAGGAAGTGAACTATACAAGTGACCTTTGGTGGAAATCCCACCTCACTTCACAAGTTTGTCAAGTAATTGCCATCTGTGCGGAGTGTGCAGGCTATGGTTACTATCCATGACCTGGTCTGCAACCTTCGCACAACACCTACGCAGACCCATTTTTAAGTGTACTCTGCAGAAGCATAAAACAGCCTTTATGCTCAAGAAAGTAGTCTTGAATTGCCTCAGCCTCAGTTTACAATGCATTGTCATATTTCAGATAACCTCACAGGAATTGTGGTTGGTTCAGTCATTGGAGGTTTGGCATTGATTACCATGACAACAGCACTCATACTCCAATCCAGAAAACAGAAAAGGTATGGTATAAAGTAGCCATGCAGTGGATCACTACTATAGGGTTAAAAGTTTAAAAACATCTGTATTCTTAGTAAAATATTGAAAATGGATATACTTTGGGGTAGGTAGCTTTTATGGTTTTAAAAGGCTAAAATAGTTTCCTTTTATTGTATCACAGACTATTTTCTGATTCTCGTCTTTCTCTTGTCATCTCTATCTCATTTAGAAAAGCTGCACAGTCTGATGAAACAGATGGAAGCCTGACTCTCTAACAAGAATTCCAACGTTATTGTATTACATGTTCGTATCCACATAGAACATTGAATGTTTCAAAAACAAAGCAGTTTAGAACATGATTACTGTACAATGAGTGCATTTACATGACCATGAGAAACCCGATTATTGGGAATTGTCAGTTCATGCCAATAATACGATAATTCCGTACACATGTGTAATTAGTAATGCGATTTCTCAATTGACATGATCTCTGTGCGTGCTGTAAAATCAAAACAAGCGCAGATGACCCTCCACCTGACAAGCGCAGTTTCCAAAAAACGTAAGAAAGCCAAGTAAGGTGTCATGCATCAAAGAATAGAAAGATTGGGCAAAAATCCATCGGTCTTAAGACCTTAACCTGATTCTGGAAATCAGATAAAGGCGTTCACCATTTTAATAATCACATTATTACCATTATCGGGTTATGATCAGCACATTAGTATGCATGTAAACAACCTCATTGAGCTTCACTATTGCATAGTGTAGCAAGCTAAATTTAAGGACCTTAATAGTATAGTAGTATAATAGTACCGTCATAACTGTTCTGACCAAAATAAATCTATAAACTATAGCTTTTTTATTCACTGCTCAGTTAAAAACAAAGAAATCTAATGCACTACCTTCAAAGAGTGCAAAGGGGTCACTTTCTAAACCAATAGTAAGCAGTTACTAATACAAAGAGACAATGAGTGACATAATTTGTATCTCTATTTGAGTGCCACCGGTTCACTACTCAGCTCCAGTAAGAACTTATTTTTGTCTTATAATCACAATTTTTTTTTTAAACTTTCCTCAATTAGGTATTAGTCCTCAATTAGTGAGGGCACTAAAAAAGCTAACTAATCTGTAGTGGTGCAACCTTTTGCTCCTACCCTTAACCAATAGGCTATCCATGATCCATGAGAACTCCACACCTGTAATAGGTAGAGCACTCAGGGTGCTACCAGCTACAGAAGTATAAACACTTTTTTCATTGTTGTTGATATCTATAGAGCCACTAATAGGAAAGCTTGAACTGACTTTTGGGAATAGTGAAGATGCAGCAGATGTCTGGTTTGCGCTTTAGATCAGCTATGGATAAGAAAACCAATTTTAAGAGGCTTTTCAGCCTGCTCAATAAGGGTACATGAACCAGAGTTGTACTCTTTACTATGTGTTGTTTACGAATTTGACTGGTACTGATGTATAGTGTGATAACTTATGTTAGTATTGTGTTTTAAATTGTTTTATTTAAATTGAGACCACATTTTCCAAATTGGTTGAACAATAAAGATTTTGTATTGTTTTGTGTTGTATTGAATTGTATTCTAAGGTAGCATATTCTATTCTATTCTATTCTATTGTCCTTATGTTTATGATATTGATAACGTGGTTTTATTGCTTTAACTGTGGCATAAATGTTTTGGAATTAGTTATATAAAAGGTTAAGATAACATGACTTCTGACACCTTTAAAGTTTTGTAGTGGGCCACCATGTGGCTAAATAGGAAGACTGCCACAAAACTGTCTTGATCTGGGATTGCATTGGGAAATCAATGCATTTCAGTGTTAGAAGTAAGACGAACATAATATTCTACACACTAGAATAGATGTGTAGAGCAGTGTAATCAGAATTGCATGGACTTCTATATGATATGATATAAGTCCATAAAATAGTGAAAAGGCTTAAGAACATATCAGATCATCTGGCAGTTACGTTGACCTCTCAGTGCATTGATGATATGGACTTATTAGATTCCACTGTCATTTATTGTGAGTGGTTGGTTCTACTATTTGTAGAACAGAGCAAGCACGTAGATGCAGCTCTGTCAAATTCCACATGACTGTTCTACTGCGTAAGTCTTTCTGTATCAAGTCATCACTTGTCTAACATGCCAGCAGGGCTGAAGTGTAAAATTGTAGTGTATGCAACTTGTTAACCCTACATACTCAACACAATAATGATTGATTGGTTAATAGCCTGAGTTCACAATGGCCTCCCTTGTATTTTTGTGCTACATAAAAGTAGCCCTTTTGTTTACTCCGTCTGTGAGAATGTGAATGTACATGCTGTTCCCTGACGTATCACAAGGCTGTGATTACTGTGGGAAAGACAAAGAGCACCAGTATGTGACAAGACTGCAGAGGCCATCAGTGAATAAAGTCTCTGGTTGTTGCTGCTGGAGTCATTCAACAAGAACTTGCCATACACACCCCAAAGTTATAAATACAGATAATTAGTATTATCCTCTCCAGGTCCCAGGGCAACAGAGGAGTAATGTCACAGTCCATGACACACCGACTCATTCTCATCCCATAGATAATGCTTACTGCTTGAAAAGTGTTAAAGGAGATCGCTGGGTATATAAAGAGTGTCAGTGATACATCACTGTGCACAAAGCTGTGTAGTTCTGGGAACTCCTAGCCATTATGTGGTAGTTTTCAAGGACTGTTTAGGAAAATTATAGCTGCCCCTTTGTATAGTGTCTTGTCATTAATCCAAGCTAACACTTGTTTATCAGGGTGGTGCAAAAAAGCTACAAGGTCTACTGTTTCAACATCTTTTTCCTCGATTCTGAAATTAGTCCGAGGACATGGGAGATCAAAACAAAATATTATCCCGTCCCATCTTCCGTCGCGATGTCAGCTGGGATCCTTTTCCTAACTGGACACAGCCAAGTCGCATCTTTGAGCAGGATTTTGGCCTCCCTCCTTTTCTGGAGCCTAGTGATCTGAACTGGATAGACTGGGCTAAGGGAAGACTGGCTTCTTTCTCCTGGCCAGGGTATACACATTCTCCCCTTCTCACCCCATTCAGTGGTCACCCCCCTGCAGTGTCTAGCCAAAGGCTCCAAAGACAACTGTCCGGTGGTGTGTCAGAGATCAGGACAGGGGAGGGCAGCTGGAAGATCAACCTGGATGTCAATCACTTTTCTCCTGAGGAGATCACAATCACAACTAAGGAGGGCTACTTGGAAATATCAGGTACGGCAAATGCTGTTCAGATTAGACTAGCTACATGCTGTTAGATGAAGGTTGTGAAAGAAATGAGATTCAGTGCTTCAGTAATAATTATTTGGCTAGCCATTATGAAATACATTATAATCAGATGAAAATATCCAGCATACATTGACATGCACTGAGTTTGTGAATTCCGGCCGTTTAAATGTGTTCCGATACACAAAGTCTGATTGTTACTGTGTCTCAAGGAAATCACGAAGAAAGACAGGACAAGCATGGATCCGTTTCAAGGTGCTTTACACGGAAATATAAGTAAGTTGCCTCTGAAGAACAGAGTACGTTTTTAAAAAAAAAGGTATAATTTCATAAATCTTTGGGATTGAAGGTCATTGCTAAAAGTTGAAAGTCATTGCTGCTGTTAATCCAAACATTGCTGTAAATGGAACATTTCAGAAGAGTCAACAACAGGAGATATGATAAGCCATCCTGTAGGTGGGATTGGGTAAAAGATGCAGTTATTAGCCTGGTTGAATGACAGAAATATAGCGACCACAAAAACACCACTGTGCTGGTTAGCAATAAATTGTATAAGATATTTACAGAGTTGATGCCTTAGTTACCTGATATCCTTTCACTCTGTTTCTTCAAGGCTGCCACAGGACATGGACCTGCAGCACATCAGTTCCTCACTGTCTTCTGATGGAGTTCTGTCTGTAGAGGCTCCGATTCCTGGGGCTATCACCAGTCACCCAGCCACTGAGATTGTCATCCCCATTCAGATCAGGCAAACGCAGGATGGGGAAAAATGAAACTGGTGACCAACATGTATGGTCACAGACCACAATCAGACAAAATTGTTTTCCAAGTTGTGTGCAACACAGCTTTTGTAGTATTTTGTAGCATTTAAAAAAAATGCTAGTTCACTACATCTTACTAAATGTGATCCACTGAAATAATAAGCTTGCCTCACTGTTGTGGGATACTGTTTGAGATTGTATTGCATCATCATTATTATAATTCCAAGATTATTTTAAGTAAGTACCTTAAGAGTGAGCACTCATCTAGAAAAACACTTGATTTTGAGAATATTGAATAAAACCTTTTTTTGTTTGAAAACATTTCCTAAAGGATTATTATGATCTTGCCACAAAACAATACAAAACTTATTTTAGCATTTTTCTTCCAATGTCTTTACCTTACAGAAGAAAGTGACAATTAGAGTTAAAATAAGTGTAACAGTACTCTAAGTTTAATAATATATTGTTGCATATTCTAAGATTAGTGAGTACTGGCTCTAATAGAAAGGGTGTTTTGGCTGTAAAATATTTGAGAGGCTGGAAAAGAAGTCAGATGAAACTTTGTGGAGAAGAGTTTTGCCTGAAACTCTTATACTGTCGAGGCCTAGAGTTTTACTGGGGCCCCTGGGCATGATGGTACCCATCTGACCCACGGATGGTCTAGGCTATTGCTGATTACGCAAGGCTAGCATGGAGAGCAATTCAGGCTATGACGTGTACAGGATATTTCAATTCTTGGCAACTGTACAGCAATAGCTCTTTTGGTATACATCTCAGAGATGTATTTACTGGGTGATGAAGAAGGAGATTGAATGAGCGCCAGTGATGGCTCAAATAACCAGACAGAATTACATGTGCTGAGGTTTCAGCCAGTGATCTTGCCACAGGACATCAGTTTTCCACACTATATACTGTATGTCTGTGGATTATGTAGTAGGTAGCAATGAAGGGAGTGTTACATTTGTTCATTTTGCATACTTCTTTCTTTTCTCATTGCCTAAACCTATTCGGATAGAACATTGCAACAGCTACAGTAATGACTAATATTGCTAAGTTTGAAACACACTGAAAACTGTACCTTGATATCTTTTAGCCTTAAGGAATATTAATTAATTAATTAAATAATTGATTAATTAACCATTCTGATGAAACATCATACATAAAGTTTAATCACATAATCTTTCACAAATGTTTTAAATATGATGACAGCTTTAAAATTGACCTCTGTTACTTATTATTAAAAAATAATCAGATTTTCTCTTGCTGTTTCTTTTTGTTTTGTTCGTGGGGCCTTTTCCAGTAGATTTGAACTAGCAAAAAAATTAACAGCAACCAATGAAATATATACTATTATTTAATCACTCCATTTCTCAGGGCCAGCCAAAAACATTTGTCAGATTTTACTCAAGAGGGCACTGTAGTCCTGTATATCACTAGCAGTCTTTGTTCATGTATATTCCATATCATGCCATACAGCCACAATAAGTACATTTTGGTAATTTAACTATCATGTGGTTAGTGACTTGGATTGATGGATTATTTGTGCAACATCCTAATTCTATCACAAGTAAAAGTTTAATCTTAGCCTAATGAAAATACCTACCTTCTTGACTGTAAAGTTGAAAACCTTCATCATAAACTGTTGGCATTTGAGCTTTATAAAATACATTTGTAAGTGATGCAATTTACCACAACAGCTGTTAAAAGTTGTGTTTTATCATGCAATCTTCTAATCAATAACTTTTGAAACCTAAGTTTTATCATGTGTTATTAAGCATACATTTACCTGGTACACACTGCCTGATGAAATGTTGTGTCATGTCTCTTCAGCTTTATTTAAGAGCTGTATGTGGAAACACATTCTTAAATAATGATCCCATAAATCACAATATTTCTTACAGAAAAGAGTGGAACTATGTCCTTCATAGCATACCATGAATTGAAATGGACTGTTTCTGTGAAGTGTTTCACTTCACTTAAATGCCAATCAAGCTTTCTGGCATGTGTTGAGATACCAAAGTAATAAGACTGAATGCTATTTGCGCATTTGTGTGGAGTTCCCTTAAATGGTTAGTCTCATGCAAGTGACAAATGATTTGAAGCTCCCAGGAGGGCGCTGGCTGCAACAGCATAAGTCAGCAGAATATCATATCTACATTTGCTATTTCTGTCAGTGTGATAGCACAGCAGTTGTTTCAAGACTGAGAAAAACTTTATAATAGATCAAACCGTAAACTGTAAAAATGAGATATATATATATTTATATACTATATATATAACACTGAGAAATTGCTAATTAATCAGAATTACAAAGATGATTTTTTTTCTTATTTACTAACTTATTTACTGATAATCCCTAATAAAAAAACATTTGCTCCACACACAAATTATAGACAAATATATTGACATTAATCAAAGGTCACCATTTCTGACTATTAGATATTTTCCTGGTTATGAACTGAGTTTCAAACCTTAACTATCTAGCCAAGTTGTTTAGTCTCACTGTTTTCTTCATGGCAGAGCCACAAAGCTGGGATAACAATAATAACAATAACAATAATAATTCAGTAACTACTAAGTACATATGTGAACTCTCCTTAGACATACTTTTCATATTCTGTATTCATACTGTAATGCTATAATTTGTTTTTAATTTCTCATAATTTTGCATTTGTTCTATATATGTATTATATTTATTATTATAGTTATGTATTATTATATTTTATAGTGTAATTATTTTCCATACTGCAAATGCATGTTTCAGTATTTTGCTGAATTATGTTTTTTGAACACCTGGCATACACATACTAAATTATGCTTTATTTTACTCTCTATGTGTACTTACAATGTTCAACTGTTGTTGTGTCAGCATGTTAAGTTTAATATATTTACTACCTTCTGTGTATTTGTATTTATTTATATTTTTAATCTAATCTAATCCTCTGGTCTTTATTTAAGGTCTTAATTTAATTCATTATTGAACTGAAATACATTGTAAAGGTGAGCAAAACAGTCAGTTCAAATCAATGTTGTTTTCAATTTAGATTATATAAATCTAGAACCATATTAAATAATTATTTATTTAAATAATTTATTTATATTTATTAAGTTATTACCTATTTTAAGCCATTTGCTTACAAAAATGGTAACATTTTCATTATACCA